>BLKR01016239.1:0-33211 GCA_011170035.1 Teleogryllus occipitalis | reverse complement strand
GGCGCCAAATTTGAATTAATATTGGCCGCCTATGTGCGAACAGATATAATGTTTGTACCTATTTTACTATTTGTTTCCTTCGAGACAGCATTCCTTAGGCGGATTTATTTTTAACCTTAACCTTCATTACTTTCATCTTCACCAGTTGACGGCTAAGACCAATTTCAGACGTTGACTGAAGACTTCTAGTGACAGCTGCTCTGATCGGTAGTTTTCAGTGGTTTCTCTGATCAATACCAGGCGAGTGCCGGAGGAGAATGTAATACATATACATCGGTCAGCTCGCGATCTTACCTCCCTCATCTTCGATCCTTTCTCTTCTCTTACACACGCACGCACACACACACACACCAGATACACAAAATCATCCCCTACAGCACTCGTAAGACTTCAGAGCTTGTCTCTGCAGAGACAGTACCCCGCTGCGGAACATATCAGGGAGACATTACAATGCTCCTAGCAATAATCTTTAGATCAAAAAGAAATGCCTCGTCATCTGCAGAGATTTTTTTAAAAAATGTTGTTTTCTTAACTGGATGTTTGTTAAAACGTTTCTAGAATCAGTAATTATGGAATCAACAAATTTAAGGCAATCAAATTTTATTCACATTTATTTATTTATTTATTTATTTGTCTAGACAATATGCGATACCTGCGAGAAGGAAGTGGTTGAAATCGTTTACAAAATGGTCGTCGGCCGCATTGAGTTCGCGCCGCTGGCACTTGGCCTGAAAGCGCGCGAGTCGCTCCAAAGGACGCTCGACCTGCTGCCAGCGTCTGCCGAGACGCACAAGCTGATCCTCCTCGTGCCACCCGCCCGGAAACTGTGGGCGTGGTCGCTGCCGCTGCGCGTCTTCTCCCATCATATTTGGCTCCGGCTGCTGGGGACGGCGGTGGCGTATGCGCTGGCGTGGCGCGTTGTGGCGGGCGAGTCGCTGGCCGCCAGCGCCGCCGCCGCGCTGCGCGCCTTCTCCTCGTGCGGGGGCGCCCCGCAGGACAGGGTGCGCGCCACGCCGCAGCGCCTGCAGCTGGCCGCCGCGCTGCTCGCCTCCGCCGTCGTCATTGTCGCCGCCTATCAGGTCGTTTACACAAGCTTCCTCGCTCTCCCTCCCCTATCTGTCTCTCTCCTTGATCCCGTTTGTCCGTCCGTTCGTCTGTGGTCAATGCTAGCGCCTAAACCATCCTTAAAATTATCTTCAAAATTAATCATTCTTGACAGATCTAAAAGAGCTGGAGGCCCAAAAAGTTTGACACGGATATTATGATTTTGGAGGTTATTCTACATGAAGCCTCAATATTTTTCGAAATTCCATCAAATACAGCTGCATTTTTTCTTTTTTCCTCTGATATAGCAATAGCCAATTAAAAGAATGACATAGGTCTGATTTTCATTGAAATATGTGCTTTCGAAAATTGCAAAAGTTCAAAATGCTTTTCGGCGTCCCCCTACAACTACAATATTGATAATAGAGATTTTTCCTTAATAAAAACTGTTTTTAACGACGAATCTTGAAATAAGCTTTAGTTCAATTTCTGGAAATATTAGTAATTTTTGCGTAATTTTGTGTGAAGTTTAGGCATTTTTTTAGACAATTATTTTCTCAAAAACGGCTCCATTTTTTTCTTTAAAGTGTTTCCTCGTATGTGTCAAAGACGGTACAAAATCGGCGCTAGTCATATTTGCAAACCATGCTATCGAAAATGCCAAAAAGATAACATTGCAATAGCATAGTAATTAAGATAAAGATTTTAGTATAAACTAAATCTGTTATATACTAGTGGAGCTACAACAGCACGTACTTTCTCGTGATATTTTTAATGGCTATATTATAATACGACAATTTATATCTGACACTTCAACTACCATTTGAAAAATTCTTAAACTAACGTGAAAAATTCACATTTTTTAAAATTCAAATGTTTTAACGAAAACAGCTTTCTTCTATTGAATTCAGTGTGAACACGCTTTACATAATTGTACCAACGATGCACGATAGGTATTTTAGTCGTAAATATATTAATTTATACTAACGCTAACGAAAGGCAGCCGTTATTATCAGTGCGGCGATACAACAATGGGTTCCAACAAGCAACAAAGCCCGCTAATTCGTATGGGATGCACATTATGCCAATTAGCATTGTTGATACCGCTAGCAAAAAAATGAAAATGGATAGGAAAATATAATAATTAAATGTAATATTTTTATATTCTTCAAAATTACTCGGTTTTTACACGCATTACTCTTCATTCCCACATCTTATTAAGCAAAGCGAAATTATCTACTTGTTTTTGCATATTACGCAATTGAAGGTCGCAATTTAAAATAGGTTTCATCAAATCATTTCTGAAAGATTAATTTTAAAACGTATAATAAAAGCTCGAATGTAACAAACGAACAAAGAAATATGAAAAAATCTACAAATGCTATCTTACATAGCATCCAACTAACTGGCACTTTCACCATTCACTTTACGATCACGATACGCAGTAAATTCGTAGCGGGCGATTGTGACGCCAAATTACTCAAATAATACTCATATTTTCGAAAAATTCAACATGATCTTATTTGGATATCAGTTTTTGATTAACACATTTCATTATGAAAGAAATGTATCTTCACAGTCTTAGTTATAGGAAGACCACGAATAATTTAAAATTTTTAAATTTTCGAAAATCAGGTATTTCAACGAACATGTTACCTGAGCCAATCTCTTAAGCGTCCTTAACGCTAAGGTACAAATTTATTTAAAAAATGTAGGTCGTTTTTAAGAATCTAGTGGTGTTAGAGAAAGGCACTGACTTTCTCGTACTAGTTTTCTAATTTTTTGGCTGAGCTTCTCAGACTTACCACATACTCTAGCCAGCTGCCATCTACAGCCGCCCAAAGTACATTTTTTGAAAGTTTCTCAATTTTAAGTTTCCTAATTGCAGAACCGCAATATTACTTTAATGTTATAGAGGAGTAAAGCATTATCATATGTGGAAATTTTCGTTGAAAAATGTGGAACTGTTTTTAAGAAAATATATTTTAAGCGTTATTGTAAATGCGAAATTCGAAGCTCTTGTTCACAGAAATCTTTTGAATTTTCGAACTTTATTGTAAGTCATTTGAAGCACTTCCACACTGCAATGCAATAATGAATACTATACGCTGGACATGTACATATTAACAGCGTGAGAGATATTAAAAAAATACATTTCTGTATTTTTTGCAAAAACAAAAGAATATAGCAAAGTAGATTTTATGACATCTTAAACAGCGCAATTCGCACTATCCGTATGAAAAGTATGAAGAAAATATTTGGACTGGTTTTTGAGAAAATGGCGTCTGAGAGTTTCTGCAAATGCGTAATTTAGAGCTTGTTTTCAGAGAACAGTTTTGAGTTTTCAAGAAACTTTATATGACATCATTAGATGCACATATACTCGTGAATGCAATATTGTGGACAAAATCGTCGCTAATGTAAATATTAACGGAGTGAGAAAAATTATATTTTTGTAATTTTTGAAAAACAATGGAGTTTGTATCACCTGTACATTTAGCAATATCCCTACCAAGAGTTTAGAGAAAAAAAACGGAGTCAGCTTTTAGAGAATCTTGTTTTTGTTATTTTTCTAAATTGCACATATTTTACGCAATATTGCGCGAAACTGCTAAAAGTTTCAAAAAATGAGCCTGATCTTAATGAAAGATCTAACTATGAAGAAAAAATTTCATTTGAAAGAAAAATTCCTTTCTTTAATCTCTTTTTGTTCTAAAATTTTGCAACTATCGTGGGCCCCTTAGAAAAGCTAATTCAAAAGCACCACTGAAACGAATATAATTAATTATTGTGCTCAATACATATCTATTTTGTTTCACTTGTTCATTGTGAATTGCAATATTTCTCCTGTATTCATTATGTAATTCTGCCATATTGGTGTGTTCTGCCATATTGGTAGTTCCTAATAACGCTAACTGTAACTGTTTTTTAAGTGAGTTACAGAAGCTTCATGTTTTCTCAATAACCACTTGTATTTATTGTAAAAATCATTTTTGAATTTTCGATTGAATTCTTTAATTACTGTTTTTATTGTTTGAATAAAATTTTGCACACTTGGAGTCGCCCTTCCGAGTCTTAATTTCTAGTTTTTCCTCAATAGGGCGTGAACCAAAAGGAACTTTTTGTACATTTTGCACTGTATTCATTGTCAGAAAAATAAAACACACATGCAGAAAACTCACTCTTACGTAAGTCCTTTACCGTCAGCAACAACACTTAAATAATAAAATATCCATCACACGCTTTTTGTCCTCACTACAGACAATGTAGCCCCCGAAATGACTGTCGTGTTGGCGGAAGAGCATTGCGAGCGAAGGGGGATTTCTTCTACAACGGTCAACTTTACAGCAAAAAATGCACTATTCAAATGAACGTTTTTAATCAACAAACCTTACATCGATGAAAATAA
Source organism: Teleogryllus occipitalis (assembly GCA_011170035.1). Taxonomy (NCBI): domain Eukaryota; kingdom Metazoa; phylum Arthropoda; class Insecta; order Orthoptera; family Gryllidae; genus Teleogryllus; species Teleogryllus occipitalis. Next base: position 28,758 of record BLKR01016239.1, on the reverse strand, counting down.
TTTCGCCAAATAGATATAAATAATAAACTCAATACCGGCAAGTCCTGACTGAACTTGTGTACTTTCAATAATAAGAGAAATTCAATAATACGCGAAATTTATGTTGCAGCGAATCAGACGAAGATAGAATATGGATATTCCCCTGAAATTCACTCCGTCGCCGCACAGCGCTAGTAGTCTGGTTGTGCCACCAAAAGGCCATATCTTCCCCGTGTTAAATTGATGAGCCAAAGAGTACATGCAGGAAAGCGAGGAATACAGCCAAGAGCCAAGGGAGTGGTGCACTACTTAGTAAGGCACCAGACCTCTGAGAGAGCATCAGTTGAACGTTCTTTGGTTACGAAATGCTGCGTAAGCGGTAGAGAGAAAGTTAAATTGGTTTAAAGAAAATAAAAATTGCATATGTCTGACAAAATTTCGCACAAAATACTCATGTTTTTGAAACATTCATGACATTATTTTTAGATGTGTTTCCCGAAAAATCACTGTTAAATTGTAGATTGTAAATTTGAGGATGTATTTTGCGATTCAAAAAAGACTGGAAGGTGGTGGCGCAATTCTGACTTCATGCTCGGATTCAGCGCATCGAAAAACAGTAATTTAGAATATAGAAAAATATATGTGTCAACTCTTTGGGTCTGACAACCTTGTGTGTGTGTGCCCGTGCAATATATCAAAGTTCATGTCTCTTATTGCCGCAGGGCCGGCTTTTCACACTCATCACCCACCCACAATTCTCCCAGGAGATTGACACCATCGATCAACTGGTCGAGTCTCGCTTGCCAGTGTATAGCACGGGAGTTGCGAAGTTCGCGCAGCAAATCAAGATGGATGCCCACGATTACACTTTTCGCGAGCGGTCTGCCTGGCGACAAATCCTCTTCAATATCACGCGAACGACATCAGCGGATGTGGCGAAGATGCTGGCTCAAGGACTGGCGTTCGCATGGATTCTCCGAGAAGAGGACTGAAACACCATCAGCGGAACAGTCCACGTCTCGGGGATGCTTCGTCCCATGAAGGCAGTGGGCGTCGACGCCACTCTCTTCATGCGCGTCAGGCGGTGAGTGACTCGCCTGGCTATTGACTGTGGCAGTGGGTATTAGTAATGGAAAATGGTGATCGCCTAGCACTTGGCTATTGTTTATCCTAGTGGGTATTACTGATAGGAAATGGCGATCGCTAGCACTTGGCTATTGATTATGCTAGTAGATATTACTAATGGGAAATGCAGAGCGCTCAGTGCTTGTTCGTATTACTTAAGGGAAATTGTGATCTCCTAGCACTTGTCTATTGATTATGCTAGTGAGTATTACTAATTGCAAATTGTGATCCCTTAGCATTTGGCTATTGATTGAGCCAGTGGGTATTACTAATAGGAAATGGTGATCGCCTAGCACCTGTATATTGATCATGCTAGTGGGTATTACTAATAGCAAATGGTGATCCCCTAGCACTTAGCTATTGATTGAGCTAGTGGGTATTACTAATAGGAAATGGTGATCGAGTTCACATAATAAAAACATTCCTTTGCTTCAACAGAAACTGGCCTTGGCTTGATACTCTTAATCAGAAGTTATACGATTTCCACGCCGCTGGTCTCCTCGACAAATGGGAAGAAGTCTACACCAGGCAGAAGAATGATTACTACAGAGTAGCGGGAGATGTGTGGGCAACACAGTTGGGTGTACCTGCGCTAAATCGCAGCGAAGCTATGCAGCTACACGTGAACGATTTCCTCCCGCATCTGCAGCTACTGTGCGCAGGCCTCGTTGGGTCTGCGCTCACCATCTGCGCAGAGGTCGTCACGAACCGTAAACTCGCACGGAGAGATTAGTTTTTGTGAAGACAGTGGAACTGACTTCGCTGTGCAACGTGTTATCTTTGTAAGAGGAAAAGCAACTCAATATGTTAAAATTTCCATTTTTGAATGGAGAAATTCTGAACAGCGAATACGCTAGTGTATGAGGTCATGCACGCTCAGCAGTGCATTGCTGCGCAACACACTACGTCAATCCTAGAGATGAGTAACATTTACACACTCGCACATATTCCGTGTCACCCCTGCCATGGTGTGAAAAAATACCATCTAGCAATGCAAAGTTTTCTCTTTGGTCATTACAATGCGTGTATTTTCAATTGTTGTTATTGTATTTTTTTCTAAAAGAAAAAAATGTCTTAAGGACTGTTAATAAAATTTACTTACTACAGTAAATAAGAGCCCGTACAAAGGGGACCCGACAACTAGTCAAGTTAATTTTTCCTCAGTTAAGTGACACTTCAATGTTTGCAACTTATAGAGACTTTCAATGAAATTGTATAGGGTTATTGTAAACTAGTTGTCTAATATACAACTCTTTCTTTACAGTAACTGTTCACTTTCGAAGTAAATTTTACTCATCCGTTAACATAAATTTTAACACTAGTATTCACGGATTAAAATTCGTCTCACCGGACTCCGGTATTTATACCCAAGAGTCCTACGCTAGTGCCGGTTTGGAGCGATTAAAGCCACCTGAAGCAACCTACACTGCACGCGGCCGATCGGCTCGGCTAGCGAGTCACTTATTTACAACAGACGGCCCGTCAAGAGGCGCCACTCCTCTCAGAAGCGACGGAGAAGAATTGTTAATAGAACTGATTCTTCCGAAGAAGAATTGACACTGGCTGTGGAGGAGGAAGAGCGATGTCAATGGAACGAGCCGAAACGCAAATCCTGTGAGCATTATTAGTGCCGAAACCATCAGCATATTTTCCAAAGCGAAGACACTCCATTCGATTGGCATTAACTTCAGGCACTGCACATTTTCAAAGATTTTCGAATTTTAAGGGACACTTCACGCGAAGCTCACCCCGTATTTTCAACTTTCTCAACACGAATCTAATTTTTGTTTCATTTTCTACTTCGCATGCAAGTCACGTCGTTTATAAATATACTAAAGTCCAATTTTGTAAAAATGCCTGAATTTTCGAAAAACAAAACCAATGGTATTTTAACATTAAAATGTCTTTAATATGAGACATACCAACAAGGAACCGGATAGAAACAAAACTGACAATAAAATTACAAAAATAAAATAAAATTACAAGCAAACAAAATTGACAATGTTTTGAATGAATATGAATTAATAAATTAATAATATGAACTTAATAAACAATAAAATTAAAGAAAAACTGACATTTATATCAATTAATAATATGAACACCACATAAGAATTACAATAATATATCTACTATACGAATAATAATTTACAATATATGGTTCATAATTATTTACATGGATGATTGGTCTTCATTGTATAATATTTCACTGCGCAACTTTCTACCATTAGTAGTCATAGTATGTTTTGGTGTGGTGAAGATGTATGTATGTTCCTCACTTCCTGTACATTCCTAATAGTCAAGAATATTGTAATGGTTCTAATGTGCCCTCAATCACGACGCCCCCCCACGTTGGTGCGCCAATGCAACGGGTTCTAATGTTCTCTCTCTCTACTCGTCACGTGCACTATCTTTGCCCTGCCTCTAACTTACAATTGGGTGCCACAATACCTTCGCTTATCGGTTGCCCGTACCTCTGCTAGCTCGAATAATCATTCACAACCTACCTGGTCGTAGTCCGCGTGCTCACTCCATACGGAGTTGAGGTAGGGGTCCGTTTCGTTCGTGCCTGGGTCAAATTCTATACAACTATTTAATAAAAACACATGAATTCAAGGCAATTATAAGCCATGTGGGATGCTCATACATTTAATTTCGGATTTTTTGTTTGCTTATATCCTGTCCATAAACACAATCTGCCTCTCCGGCTAGCAAAAACGTGACAACACAAATACATAAACATACAGAAAAAAGAAAAACAACCATGCACACTGAAAACATAATACGAAAATCTCATGCATACATCAGAATGCGCATTCTGTCGTGACCCCTATTTTTTTTTTTTTTTTTTTTTTTCTTATCTTATCCTTAACCTAATATCATGACTTGGTCTTCGACAGAATTTTTCTTTAGACTTGCGCGTGAACAAACAACAACAAAAAAACAGTAATTGCACAATTCGTGCCACTTCCCTTTTCGCAGCGATGTCACTTCCTGTCAGCGCCCGTCGTTGCTAGTTGTAACGTGCATTTTTCATGCACGCAGTTCTCGTTCAGCTGCCATCGGATCTCAGATGCACTCGTCCATTTAAAAATTACCAAATGTACTTCCGTTTATTGTTCCTTGCATTAATCGCGTCTTCCCTAAACGTTACTTCTATTTTCTTTCGCGACGTATTTAGATTTTGCGACGCTCCTGTTTCCTGCGCCTAACTTGCGTGAATACTGTCCATGCGGATTTTTTTCGTGAATTTCTAAATAAATTAAATTGAATTTTAGCTCGACCTAATTTAAACAATTGATGTTATACAACCGAAAATAACTCAAAAACTTTTGATTTGAAAAGCAGGTTAACGGGGCTTGGTCAGAAAAATGTACACTAGTTGTTTGCCAACGTTTCGGAAACTTTTATTTCCATCCTCAGGGCTAATATAAAAGAAAATGAAAACAACACTGTTCATGAATAATGTTACTAAAAAACACACGTACACAACTAGTGTACATTTTTCTGACCAAGCCCCGTTAACCTGCTTTTCAAATCTTAATTTATGGTCGTTAAGAACTCTTCATAATCAAAAACTTTTGCACGACACTTCCGCGAAATTTCTCCAAAAATTTAACACAGCATCCAAACGCGTGCGATCCTCATCAAACCCGAACTCTTTCTGTCTGTAACACATTTTACATTGTTGGTCCACACAATCCAAGTGACTGTCTTTTTATTAAACACATGCCCATCACCATAAGAAATGTTCGAAAACGTTTACATTTTCACTGTTTTCGGGCATCTTGCGTCTTACTATCTGTTTCATAATTTTACTAGCTTTCATTTTGTAATCGTCACATTACCGAATTCCCCTTTCCTGTTCTCCTTTTTCCAAAAACCTTTATTTTTCTTCTCAACTCGTGATGACGTCACTTACATTTTCAGTCGCTCCTTCAATTCTTTCTTAATCCGCTATGCTATGAAACTGGATAATAATTTATTCCGAGCCCTACATAAATCCCCCCGCGCCGTGACTAATTTTGCCCTGATCTAAATATTTTTCTCTATAATTTCTGAAAGTTTGGCCAAAATCCACCCAGGCATTCACTGGATATTCAATAAAACTCGTCTTGTATACTTTCAGAGGTACAACAATGGTCACCATGTCTTCAATCTTCGCCGTGTTATACATGCGATTTACACAATTTATATTTACGGAACCCGTGGCTCGAATAACGTGATTCTTGGTTCAAAAGGTTCCTAAATTTGGGTTCTATTAACTGTTCATAATGCCTTTTTCCGCCTCTTTTGTTTTCCATTACTTTCCTAATAATTATTATTACGCGGCGCTGTTGTCTATTGTTTATTTCATTATTGGCTCCTCTTTGCTTATATAGACGTTCCGTGTTCCATGCATTCTTGCGGGCTAGTCTCACAAATCATTACAATATGCAGCAGATTATTTATTTATGAGTATACTTTGTTGGTGGTTCAAAGATATGTTTGTCTTGTTACCAAAATTTTTTAATTGTGTTCAACTATAACCAGAAATTATTTGTAATTGTATCTGATATGTGTTTTGGTAGCTTTATTGTAACTGTGTTTGCTTCCTTCTTGTTTTATACAGTCCTGGGAATGAAAATATATTTTCCAAAACATTGACAAACAACCATGTTTCAAATCCTTTATACTCCTACTGATCCAGTCCCGTTAACTTCACTTCATAATGTCATATATGGTTGTTAAGGATTTTCCAAGTTTAAGATTATAAATAATATTGTTTCATCCTAGGGTTAAATAATTCAATTATTACTAATAACCAAGTTAAAACAGATAATACACAATATGTATGTTAAAAGTTACATAGATTCCAGTGTGATTTTGTTGCTTGATTTGATAAGTTAAATAACTAGCGACAAATATGTATCATTGCGGCAACCATTTGATAATCTTGAGAGTCTTGGAATCAATGAGTGATAATAGGAATTAATATTACAATTCAACTTATAAAAAATCACAAATCAATTGTGTTATGTATATTATGACATATGGTCAAAGGGCTGTGTTAAGAGCTTGGGCGGCTGTTGGACCTATGCTAATTTGGGAGCCTCCTACTCTTATTTTCAACGATCTCCTCCTCCCTAATTTAAAGACAAGTTTGTTGGTTTGTTAAAAAGAACTACTCATCACTGAGTGACATTCTCACATCAACCAGCAACATTCCATATTATATTATCCAATGATGCACGACATATCACTTTGTTATGCCAATTTTTGCGAATAGATTTATCATACATCACTTTTTATACGATTTTTTGCTTTATTTTTTGAAAAATTTAGTATGAAATAATATTTTAAAGAACTATCGAGGCCCCTTGAACAGGGGCCCTTTGTGCTCATGCGTTAACATGGTTCTGCTTATGGTACAAATTTTTGCGGCAAAACAGTGATGATGATATTTTATCTTGATTACACTAAAATGCCAAAGGTCTATCATTAAGTTTGTGTGCTGATTGAAGAGATGGTAGGTATTTTTTTTATATTTGCCATGTGAATACATATTTTTGTCTAATACACCTTTGATGAAGGCGAAATAAATACCAAATTGTTGGCATGTTGTATTAACTCACTTTTATGACTCTAGACACTAGAATTAGTATACAATATTAGCTCTTCATGAATCTCTCTGTAAATAATTAAATTATAATTTTGTACAAACATATCTTTAACACAATACAATACAATAACATTTAATAAAATAAGTGTAAACATGGGATCAAAAATTTGGAAAGAGAACTCTTAATTCTTTCCATTAGTCAAAAGTTCTAGGCCCAGAATAAGAAAAAAATGAGATTAGGAGTACTGAAAATAATTATTCTTTTTAATACCAACAGAGACTTAAGCACGATTTTATAATAATAAATTTTAAAGGTTAAAAAGAGCTTATTGAAACTGAGAATAGAAAAATTAATCAATATTTCCAATTAATGTACTGACTATCTGTATTAATAAATACAGATAGTTGAAACTAGAATCAAAATTGAAAATAGAATCAAAAATGGGTAATTTCAGTAAATTACAGGTAATGTAATTCCCGAGAATATTGTTAATACGTTAAATTTAGAAAGTAATTATAATTTTCCTTATATTGATACATATAAGAGAGGTATTACTTTAGAAATGATCAAGACTTCATGATTTCTATTAATATTATTCTGGAACACTAGCGGAATACAGTTGCAATGAAACAATATAATATTGTTTCTGAAACGAATGAATCATACATCAAACTCTCTTAAATAGTTTAAGAGTACAACATTTAATTAAAAATCTTTTCACATGTGTGATTATATTTAGATAGACTCTCAACACAAACTTAAATTTTGCTGTTCAATACTGTGAGGATAGTGTGTACAGGCCTAAAGTCAGCGGCCACATTAATCGTCACTCCCCGTTTTGAAGATTTTGTGTCAGTGTTACTTTACACGAAAATGAAAAATTCTTTCACTATGTGCATAAGATAACTAAAACATATAAATAAAAATAACATATAACATAAAAAGTTTTCATATAAAGTACATTTAAAATCAATATTCTAAGATCAAAACTCCGTACTTACTTGTTAATGGAGTCACAACTTTTCCGAATTCAACCAAAAAACACGTCATTTCTCTTAACTCACTTACGTCAAGTCTTTAAAATCAACCACCCAAGAAAAAATAAACAATATTATGAAAGAAATATAGACTTATTCTTTCATCAATTTCATTCTTAATCTATGTTTAAAAAATTCTTCTCTTGAACAGCCCTCTCCATGAATGTGTTGAATTTACTTAAATACCAGAGAGTGGCGTGTATTCAACCCCAGCACTGCTGGGGTAAGCAAGAATGAGAATTTAACGACTGTTGAGAATTAAAATTACAATGAATCGTATGTAGCGAGATCAAAATATTGCACCCACAGTGTATATACTCTACTGCGATCTTAGCGCCGGCCCATTGCACTGCCCATGATGCAAGTAAGAACTTCCACCATGCTCTAGCCCAGCTCATGGTGGAAATAACACCATGCCCCAGCTCTGACATCTTTTCTGGGAAAGACAACTGCGCGCGCATCTACCTCAATTGGCCTGGGGCAGGCGGAAGGAGGGGGCAAGAGGGAGCCGCCGCAGATAACTGTACTAAACCACCACCACCACCACCTAGGCATACAAGGCCTGAGCAGTCCTTTAAGATGGCCGCCTAAGAAGGCCATACAAACTGAAATGTGAAGTTAAATTATAGTTACCAGATTAAATTATATAATTAATTACATCATCAAATAAGAAGAAAAGAGGTCTACTTTCCCCAGCTGGAAGATTCAAGTAAGCAGGTCAATTAGGCAACAAAGAAGGCATAGCTCCACGAGAAAGTCGTGTAGGTAGGTTTGATAGGAAGGCTGATTTTTAGTTCATTGCCACTATATAACACTAAATTCTTCTCAATTTCCCACGCTGGAAATGCAATTCATAAAGCTGGAAGTAAACACTGAACTTACACATTTCACTTTTGACTATAATTCCCTCACCTGAAGACACTGCCCTTATTCACCATAATCCTCGCTGTTCAACAACAGACCACACCAACAACCACAACTCGAAAGCTACACGTGTTACTCAACATATATAACTGGATAGCCTCGATAAAAACAGGTCGGCCTTCTCTAGCCGCCATGTTGGCTTTGAAAAACTCACGTGCGCAGGCCTTGTATGTTTAGCTTGTGATGACTGAACTCAGCTAAGACGTGTTTCACGTAAGATGTGACCCACAATACTAACCTTTCGTAAACCACCCGCCATACTTACTACATTGACTTAAGGACTTTCGATTTCAATTTAAGTTGGAGGAGGTAGGGGCCAACCCCAACTTAAATCTCCCATGTAACGCAAGTATTTCAGTTAGGGACTTTTGCTTCGCTGGAGATTGACTGTAACAAGCCACGCCGACCCGCATCTCTGCCCATTCCACTTGCCTTTCAGAGCTAACTTACTCTTACTCTTAGTATAATTTCTTTGTTAACGCATACCGCAATGGGTGGTATTCCAACTGCCCATCTCAACGCGTTGGCACCTGCGCGAACAGCGCCCACCCTAATTGCCTTGCCCGGCCGCCTCTCTCAATACGCCATGGACCAGCCATAACACAGCCTTGGTCCTGTTCAAGCCTCGCCCACTCGCTTCTCTACCCATGCCACTTGCCCTTCCCCGGCGAAAGACAATGTCCTTAATATATTCATTATGATCACCGGTGCTGATACGAGCGCCTGACCTCTGCAGCACTCAAATTTTTATAAAATGGGTTTGTCAAATTGGGAACGAAAAAATATTTGCTGAAAGCTGTCCAAGAGTCTGAAAGGGCCGAGATTGGACGCTCCCTGCTAGCAGCTGGTAGCGCGGGGGAGGTGTGGATGTTGGCGGATGCGGCTCGTGACGTGGTGCTGGGGGAAACACGGAGGGAGGCGTTACTTGCTTCAGCGGCCACCGGTCGCCAGGAAGCTCTTCAGGCGCTTCTGCAGCTGGGCGTCAACGCCAATGCTACTGACTTTTATGGAAGCACCGCTCTGCACAAGGCAGCTTCTGCAGGCCACACCTCGTGCGAGCGCGCGCTGCTGGAGGCCGGAGCCCAAGTGGATGTTAAGGACCGATGGGGTTGTACTCCTCTGCATTTAGCCGCGCAGAACGGGACCAGAGAGAGCGTTGTCGTGCTACTGCAGGGTGGTACTGAAGAGAATGTTAAGAACAAAAGGGGCAAAACTCCTCTGTATTTAGCCGCACAGAACGGGAAAAGAGGATGCGTCGTCGCGCTGCTGAAGTGAATGTTACGAGCGAACGTGGCCAAACTCCTCTGCACTTCGCCGCATGGGTAGGGAAAAGAGAATGCATCGTCGCACTCACGGAGGGCGGCGCGGACGCCGGAATACGAACTTACAACGGTAACACTGTTCTGGATTTGGCAAGGCTAAACAAACAAGACTGCGTGCGCGCGATACAGTGGGGAATGCCTCGGGTAGTATTCCGAACACAGTATTGAATGTTGAACCAGTTCTTTAGAAGAATGACTTGCCATTTGTGACCCTTGGTAAGGACCGCAAGGAGAGAAAATGTCCAAAATACATAGGCCCTTGGCATAATTCAAAAATTGGAAATCATTTAACCCGTCTGTAGTCGCGTTAATGCATTCCCGTCCATCAAATCTACCTAGAGAGTATTTTGGTGGCATTGCTTTTATTAGTCGTGTCACGTAGGAAATATCCGGTTGAAAAATAGGACATAAAAAACATTGAAACGATCGAAAGTGTTTCATTTGATACAGTTTTCCATGTACATAGTATTGTTCAGTTTTACATAAAAATATATAATATTACCGGGTGATCAGTATAAAACGCAACCCCGCTGTTCAAGGCACTGAGAGAAAAGTGAAAGTTTTGCAACACTGCTTCTGGGACAGTTCCTTCGACTGCATTTCAGCGACACTCCATTCACCACCACCCCTTTCGTTTCACTCACCCCCTTCCTGTGGTGTGGGTCATACCTACTCGCAACAAAACAGGCCGCGTCTTCATTCATAGTTTCCTTCTTTCGCAGTTAACTTACGATGCGCCTCATCATAGAGCAACACAGTTTTGTGGCGTAAGAGTATTTCCAAACGCAATCTTTCAAAGAGTGCCGGGCAGCTTTCAGAGAAAAATTTGTGAATGAGGGGTCATTAGGTGTCGAAACGAATGCAAATGAAAAGTTTCGAAGTTTCTATTTGTTTGTTGCTAATTTCTCGATTTCTAAAAATGGTGGGGAAAATCCTTTGTCAATATTTGAACCGTAGTTAGTATATTTTTTCTAAAGGGTGAGCAAAAGCGATCAAACGATGGACAAATGAATTCACACCAAAAATTGCATTTTTTCATTTTTTTCGAGCCAGGTTCATGCTTTCTGTGTGCAGTGGAATGTTTTTGTCATTATTTGCGGGGGGAAAGTGGTAAAAATAATCTAATTAGTGATTATAGGTGGTCGAACGAGGGTCAAACGAAAGAGCACTTAAAATTTTGGTTCTTTTAATATTGTAGGCAAAATCTTATAATTTCATAAAAGTGTGAAGTTGGCGCGAAAAATTATTTTTGTGCTAATTTGTGAATGCAGACGGGTAAAAATTTTCTAAAAATGTTTTTTCAATTTTTTCATTGTGTTCAGAAATTTAAAAAAAGCAAACGTGGTCAAACGATGGACAAACGTATCCACATGTAAATTCGACAATTTAATTTTTTTTCAAGCCAAGTTCACGGGATTCTGCTAGAGCTGCAAACAGTACCATAAAAGAGTCACGGCCAAGAGGACGCAGACCAGCATGAATCTGCAAACGAAATTCAAAATTCTGCAGGAAGTAAGCCGTTGTGTACTGAACAAAAGTAAAATAATAAAGTGAAAAGTACGGACATCCCAAATATACCTTGTCCAAAATATTTAAACAGCATTCTTAGTGCTGCTGCGTCTGGTTTTGAGAACAAATCTAAGCGACTTCGTATGGAGATGTCTAAACTTTACTTCTAGAATGGTTCAACCATATGCGCCATGCGCCATTCTAAGTGGGCCTATCATCCAATCCAAAGCAAACGGAATTGCAACAGTTAGACATTCGAGATTTCAGTTGTTACGCTGATTGGCTCTAACGGTTCCAAAAAAACGCTCAATTTCACCATTACTGATTTAGGTTGAAGCAAATAAAGTTGATGAAACAATTACATGAGTATGAGTGAGAGAAAACTGTGCCTTGTGTGATGTCTTCAATATAGACGAAACTGGATTGTTTGCTATTTTTCTCCAAATACGTACCCTCGGAATTAAAGGTGACAAGTGCCATAATAGAAGACTTAGTAAACGTTTAACTGTTGTCCTTGTACTAATGCAGGCAGCAGTGACATATACCGTGCTCGGGTGATCGGTAAGACCGAGAAACTGCGTTGTTTTAAGAACATAAACGTTGATACCTTACCTTGCATCTACTCTCACCATAAGAAAGCTTAGATCGACAGCTCATCATAGCGTAAGTGGCTTCATTTCAACAATTGAATGGTGCCTATTCAAGCATTTTCTTCTGACATCGAATAGGTGCACAGCCCTTAACATACACGATCTGAACTTAACCATTGTAAAAGCTCACTGCGCCCCCCCCCCCCCCAATTCAACAAGGCGTCTTCAGTCTTAAGATCATGGCATTATTTCTCTTACAAAGGGGTCTTACCGTAAGCAACTTGTGAGCGCTGCAATTCGCGCTGCCGAGAAGGAGGTGGATGCGCCAACTTGGTGTGTGCATGATGCATTAAAAGCTATCGCCGTATTCTGGGAATCTGTCGTAACATCACACACAGAACTGTTTAAGCAGATCCTGAAGACATGCAGACGCTAGTCCTGTTCACGAGTTAGATGGTAACAAAGATACTTCATCTGACGAATATAATTCTCTGTGAGATGTTTCAAAGCCTGGAGTTAGGTTTGAGTTTGTTAGTGTATGTGACAATGTTGCCGTGTGTGCTTCAGTGAAGTCTGATGTTCAAGCAGTTGTGTCTCAGGTGCAAGAAATGTCATTAGAAGAAAAATGAAGCAGTGGCGGCTGCTCTTTGAGGACTCTGGGGTGGCGGCCTCGATAAAATTAACAAACATGAATGGTTTCAGAACTTAACAAACATGCATTGTTAAACAACAAAGATGTTGGCATGTCTGTCATCAGTTGATTTGTAAGTATCCAGAACTGATTCGTATTTATTTATTTAGTCAAAAACTGTATGTGACGTGTGGGGGAGAAAATCATCTGCGCACTTTTTCTTGAGTTTCAGAATCCCTTCCCAACAATTTAACTATTAATAGTTGAAAGATGAAAAATAATAATAATAAATTTAAAAAAAGCGAGAGATTAACATCTCAAAAATTAGATATTTTCGTTGCCGAATTATAGAAAACTTATTTGTAACGGTAAACGAACGGATTTGATTTTTCTGTATTGCTAACAAAATAGAAACTCGCCCTAAGCTCTATTACCACTACAAGCAAAAGGAAAGCTCAACAAAACGTGCGCATAGTGACGCTACATTTACATCCAGAAGCAAATCAAGGGCCCATCTCAGCATTTGCTTAATGGATCAGGGAAACTGGACAAAAACCCGATCGAGATGGGGGTCATTGACCCGAAAGCTGAAGTATATTACTTGTTACAGGCATTTAAGTCTTTTTTTAAATTATACAATGCAAATGTAAACTAATTCATCATACTATATCTTGGTTTTGTTAAAGTAAACATTATTTTTCTTTTGGACGATCAGTATAGTCTCTATTTGTATAGAAACATTTTTGCAGCAGAAAATATTTTACTTTTAATTTACATTTGTGGTCCAATTTTAATTGTTTAATTTCATCTGGCAATGCTTTGTAAAGTAACGTATATGTATGTGGATTTCTCGTAGTGAGCTGTTGATACTGACACTTGATGAACATGATTTCTACGTCGAGTGTTGTAAAAGTAGATGAAACAACTGATTGTGCGATATTGTCTCAACTTGTGTTTGTTGTACGAAGGGGAATATATATGAACGATTCATAAACTCCGTTACACAAGTGATCACACTGCAGAAGGAATTAGTTGTTGTGTTCAGTTAACTTGAAAAACTGAAAATAAACGAGTCCCCAAATAAATTAATCTCTCAAAGCTACGATGGTGCGTCGGTTATGAGTGGGAGACACAGTGGGGTACATGTATAAGCGTGAGAACAGTGTACAAGAAAGCACATTTTATACATTGCTAAGCTCATCAACTGGACTTAATTACAGAGCGCTCTGCCAATCAAAACAAACAAGGAAGAATATTTTTCAGCAACTTGGAAAGCTTTTCAACGTTCTTCACAAAGTCGGTAAAAGGAATTGCGGTTCTTGACCAAGTTGTGAAGAAAGGAATGCCGGATACAAGGTGGAATTTTAAGGCCCGATGTGTAAGCATTATATAATTACAAGAATGAAATAGATGAATGTCTTGAAATCATTGAGAATGATGCAGCTAACGATTACTTAACAGTTAGAAAAGCGATTGGACTGGGAAAACTTTTAAAAAATACTGATATTCACTTTTGGCTTGAGCATTTTAACAGAATTTCATATCTCATTGCAATTTCATGCTCATTTCATATCATATATCTCATTGCAATACACTTTTTAAACAGCTACAAGAAAAGTATGTAGACAGCAATAAAGCGCATAAGCATGTATCAGAATTGTAGTCAACCATACAGCGGACAAGAAATTCTCTTGACCTCGACCATCACTAGAATACTCAAAGTACCGAGTCATGTAATCAGAAACGTGCTCGTTTCGAAGACTTGCTTAAAACGGTCGCAAAAGAAGTATGCAACATAATTCTGACCCACATTGACGACCGTTTTACATTTAGCAATCATTTGACGGCAGCCATATTATTTCAACCCATCTTGTTCAGAAAGCACACACTGTTATTTCCTGAAACTTAATTACAAACTTCCGTTAAATTGTTCGATTTGAATGAAATTGAACTGCAACAAGAGTTGGCAGTTATATACAACAGAAATGATTTTCAAATTGCAACAGGGGCCTGTTGAATTGCATGTACGAAAATAACAGTCCAAAGTTTGCCCGAGTCTATGAAACTATTGCGGGTTATCTGCACAATCCCGATGACAACTGCAGAAAACGAAAGGTGTTTTTCGACTCTCATCAGCATAAAGACTTTCTCAAGAAATACAATGAGAAAAGAGAGACTTAGTACATTAGCTATGTGTTCTATAGAAAAAGAACTTTTGAATGCATACAACTTTAATGATTTTGTAATCAACCACTTTGCTGAAGGGAGAGGAGAATGGATTTCACCTACAGGACCATTAATTATACTTGGGGTTTCGTAACGTGGCAGCTGAGGGTATTATTTTCAAGATGGAATATGGCACGACTTTTCGCCTCTTTCTCGGTCGTGCCGTTAGTCGCTTGTTCTGCAGCACTGCTTGATACGGACGCGATCACGCGACATCTTGCGGCAGGACCGCGAAAAACTCAAAAAGTCGTGCCATATTCCATCTTAAAGATAATACTCTCCGCTGCCACGTTACGAAAATCCAAGTATAAGGTAAGATACTGTTCGTGGATACCGTATATCTAACATATTTATTAATTATAAATATTAGAACACAAAAGGAAACGCTTGAAATGCTATCCTCAAATATCTTTGGAGGTTTTCAGGAAACAATTTCGAGAACGTCGGCATATTGGAAGTAATTAACATGTTGCCAGAAAGTTTTGAGATTTGTAATTTTTTATTTTCCTAATAATACATCAGACATGTTTTCCGGCGAGAGGGATAATTTTGATAAGACTAATTCAACAGTATCATGAAAACCTATGTTTACTGCGTTGATCAATGATCAATTCGATTTCTCATTGGCAGCGCCGATGTAGTTTTGGCCATGCTGGAAAAACCATTATCGTTTCGGCCATGGCGTAATTTCTACCATGGTTTTGGCCAAAGGATCAACATTTCCATCACGTGAGCGCGTTAGGGGTTCCTCTTCTTTTGGCCTAAAACCGCCCCCTCCCCCTGCCTCGCAAAACACCGGCCGCCACTGAAGTGGACAATACCATTCCGCTTACTCGCCAGGAAATGTTTACACGCCTTCGACACTTCAGAACGGTTAGCTGCAAGAACAGTATTGACTGCTAGATTTACGGAAGTACAGTTGGCCGTGAAGTTATCACGGATTTTCGTTCCCGTCAGCGACCGCGTAATATAAAAGAATGTTTCACCAGAAAATGATCTGAGTAATTTTTTTTTTCACGTTACAGTATAATAATTTCCTTCTCGTGTGCATTTTGTGTTCTCACAAACTAATATAGGATTGATGTACTGCGCTAGGAAACACTGTCGATGTAGGAGAATGTCATATGTTTCTATGAAGTCATACATAATATTATACAGTAGCACGTTCGTCCCTTTATACTGTAAATGATTAGCGTGTATAAAAAACGTGTTTTTCAACTATAAAATTTGGCTCCCCTGTTAGCACGAATTTTTAAACACGCACTCTTGATTTTTCGGTCTCTGGGTATTCGTGCAAACCAGGGTTTACTGTATTTAATATTCCTTAGTTTGTATGTTCCTTATAAAATATTAAATAATGCCATACAGTTTGGATGTAATTAAATTATATCTGGTAACATTCTTCTTTACTGAAAAGTATTTGTTCACTCTTTTTAATTCTTACATGTTAGGCTGCTTTCGTTTGGCTGAAGCAATACCAAAATTATGCCAATTTGTATAATCGAGAGAAAATGAATTATTATAAACGATAGTTTATTGGAATTTTTTATTCTATTAAGAATGTGTTCTAATAAAATATTCCACATTTTTTAAAAGGTTATAACGAACAGTAAGTTTACAATGTAACCAACACAACAAAATTACTTATTGTACCGACAAATGTTTAAATGGACTGTGTTATTAACAATTACACCAACAATGAAAAGTAACATACATAATATATTATGGAAAGCAACATCTCCTGCATGTTGCTTCCCTTTAAGTCCCCCTTGTGGTGCATGACAGCTTTCCCTTTCGCCGTTACAGAGCGATGAAAGGAGCCTTTGAGTTGAATGCCACAGGTCGATAGATCAAGATTCAATATTTGGACCTTCATTTGCGTCAGAATGCCGACGCACTAATGCAAAATGTTGAGCATGCTTGACATTCGTAATTTGTTTTTAGTGTAAATGTACGTAGAGGTGCACATCGTGCACTGCACATCTACTCATTTTCATATTTAACTTTTGAGTACTCGAGGAACTTCATACGAAGTAATTGCAGCACTTGTAGTCACAAATGTTATACATTTTTTTAAAAAACCGTCTAAATAATATGGACGTGAGTAATTAAAAAAATAGATTGTGGAATATCAGAAAATTCGAGTTTCATGTAACAAAACCAGCGATTTTATCATACTACACTATTCACTGTTCCCGATTTAAGACTATGCGCACGTTGTCCGAACCAGCAATTTCCAGGGGTGTCTTCCCTTCAATGTTCCTCGCCGTGGTGCTCGCGCCGGCGTCCAACAGGGCGCGCACGCACTCCACGTGGCCGTTTAAAGAAGCTCTATGAAGTGGCGTGAATCCAGTATTATGCTTTCGATTGACGTCTGCTCCTCGCCGCAGCAGCTCCCGCACGCATTCTTGGTGTCCGCGATCGGCTGAGAAGTAGAGGGCCGTGCCATTGCTGTTATCTGTTGCGTTAATATTGACGCCTGCCTCCAGGAATGCCACCATTGGCTCCAAGCGACCGTCACACCCCGCTTGTACGAGGCCCAATCCTCCTGACCTTCCTTTCACTTCGTGGGGCACCATATCCACGAAGGTCCGCACCACAGCAACACTCTTGGCCTTCGTAAGAGCCCGTTTCATCTGTTCGGCGTTCTTCGTGGCTCCGCGGCGCAGCAGCTCTCGCACGGCGTCTGCGCGGCCGGCCTGCGACGCATACGCCAACGCGCTCTCTTTTGCGTCTTTGCACTTGGTCGCCGACGCCCCTTTCTCCAACAGCAGATGCACCATTTCCCACCGGTTGGCCTTTGCAGCCAGCACTATTAAAGGATCTCCCTCTTTATTACACGAATCAACGAACGATTTTTCGTTTTGCACAAACAATTCCACTAAATCCCAAAAACCATTTTCTCCAGCCACGGAAACGTCTTTTTTATTTGGTTTCGCCCCCTTCTGCAGAAGCAGCGTCACTAGGTCCCTCTTGCCCTGTCCCGCAGCGAGGCCTAGGGGCGTGGCGCCGTCCGCGTCCTTGGCGTCGGCCTGCGCCCCGACTAACAGGAGGCGCTGGGCGACCGCCAGGTGGCCGTGGGCGGCGGCGCAGTGCAGCGGCGTGCGCAGCCGGTGGCCGAGAGCGTTGACCTTCACCACGGCTCCCACAAGAACTATCACTGCTTTCAAGTGTCCTCCACTTGCAGCCACATGGAGCGCAGTATCTCCATTTTCCGTAAGCTGTGTAGAACTTTGGAAATCAACTTGCTGAACAGCTAGTAACTCCAGCAGGCCCACTCCGTCCCCTTGTTCTGCCAAATGAAGTATAGTCGTGGGAAGGGCAGAAGAAATAAAAGAAGATCCGGTTTCGGATGTCACTGCTGCCCTTCCAGACAGCAAGGCATCCACTTTTGGCATGAGGGTGCTAATTGCTCTATTTACAGATTCTTCTAGGCGAGTCATTCTGGATTCCATTGCATCCAAACGGGCAAACGCCACGGGCAAATTGGCCTGTTCTTCAATATGCGTCTGTTGAGCCATCGTATCACTCTGCAAAAGATAAAATAAACATAGATAATTGCTTTGAAATTCTATGTCCAATACATTAATCCTTTTAAAAGTGATGTTAGAATGTGACTAATTTTTTCGTGCTAGTTTCCCATTCTCTAGTGTCTGGGAGAGGTTTTCGCTTTCGCTCTCGCCCTCTTCCCAGTTGCTAACTAGTGGTGCTAAAACTGCACCTTTCTCGTCCGTGTTTTTACCCAAAATTACGCAAAAAGTACTCAAATTTTCGAAACATTGTACATGACTTTACTTGAAAATGTAACTTAAAGAAAGAGATACGATTAAGGGGAAAGCTCGTGCACTGCACATCTACTCATTTTCATATTTAACTTTTGAGTACTCGAGGAACTTCATACGAAGTAATTGCAGCACTTGTAGTCACAAATGTTATACATTTTTTTAAAAAACCGTCTAAATAATATGGACGTGAGTAATTAAAAAATAGATTGTGGAATATCAGAAAATTCGAGTTTCATGTAACAAAACCAGCGATTTTATCATACTACACTATTCACTGCATTTAGCTCTAAACTCTCAAAAAGTGAAAAGAAATCAAATTGTGAGGTTTTTGAGAAAATCTTGTCTCCGAAATTGTCCTCTTAATTTTCTTTTATACGTACATATGTATGCAGTAATATTCGCAGAATTGTGTAAATTATGGTTCCCTACAAATGCTTACCCATTGCCATGAAACTAGGGTTGATCATTCAGTCAGTAAGGAACTACTGTACTGTTTGGATACATTTAGTGTACATTCCCTAAATTTAAATCCAACATTTAGGTTATGGGCCCAGACTACTTTTCTAAGTAAAAAAGATAAATATTAAATACTAACTAATGGTACTACAGAACGGCACAGACTTTCTCGTAGTAAAGTTTTCAAATTTCCTTGGTGTGGACATCTTGCCAAGTCCTCTTGCCAGCTGCCATCTATCGTCGCCCAAAACACTTTCATTATGAAGTTCTCTCAACTTTTTGGTTTCATAATAGTAGAATCAAAACATTACTTTAGGAATATTAAAGAAGAGTAAAACCTCGTCCAAAATATCAATTTTTAATGAAAAATTTAGAGCCAATTTACAAAAATGGCGTTTAAGCGTTAATGTAAATGCGAAATTTGAAGCTCTTTTTCACAGAAATTTATTAAGATTTCGAAAACCTTTATTTATTTATTTATTAAGTCAAAAAAATAAATTTGAAGTCATTTAAAGCACTTCCACTCACAAATGATGTATACAAATCGATGGAAATGAGCAAATTAACGGCGAGATAGATATTTCAAAGAAATTAAATGTGTTTATTTAATAAAAAAGGATACCTCGAAATGAACTTTACGTTATATTAAACAGTGAAATAAACACTATCCGTTTAAAGATAAAAATTAGAGCCTTTTTAGAGAAATTCGCAAACTTGGAAAATTTGAGCTCATTTTCACAGAAAACTGTCGAGTTTTCGAGAAATTTTATGACATTATGTAAAGCACATGTGCTCGTCAATATAATATTGTGAAGAAATCGCTACTAATGTAAACATTAACGATGTAAGAAAGAAGCGAAAAAAATTACATTTTTATAATTTTTGAAAAAATAAAGGAAAAGAGCAATTGCGTTTGTCATCTTATAGGGTATATTTAGCACTATTCTTATCAAAAGTTTAGAGAAAAGAATTGGATTCGTTTTTTGAGAAAATCTTGTTTTTCTTATTTTTTAAAATTGCCCATATCACACAATATTGCGCGAAAACTGCTAAAAGTTTGGAACTAGAGGCGCAACAGAATGGCACAGACTTTCTCGAAGCAAACTTTTCTAATTGCCTTGGTGTGGGCTGGCTTTAAGGTCTTGCGCCATTCCCTGACCAGCTGCCATCTATCTTCAACGAAAGTACATTTTCTCAACTTTTCGGTTTCTTAATAGTAGAACCGAAATATGATTTCAAGAATATTAAAGAAGAGTAAAATCTGGTCCTAAATAGAAATTTTCATTGAAAATTTTGAAGCCGTTTTAAGAAAATGGCAATTAAGCATTACTGCGAAATTTGATCTTCTTTTTCACCGGAATCTATTGAGTTTTCGAAAAACTTCTCTAAATAGAGCCATTTGAAACTTTTGAATTGAATTTTACTCACAACTGTAATAATGAATACAAATCGATGTAAATATGCACATTAACGGCGCGAGAGATATTTTAAAAAAACATTTGTGTCATTTAAAAAAAACAACAAATACACCAAAATGAACTTTACGTCATATTAAACAGTACAATTGGCATTATTCATTAGAAAAATTTGAAGAAAAATTTGTAGCTATTTTTGAGAAAATGGTGTTTGAGCGTTTCTTAAAATGAAACTGTATTTGACATTATTTACAGCGTAAGTACTCGTAAATCTAACAATGTGAAGAAATTGCCTCTAATGTAAATATTACCGACGTGAAAGACAAGACAAACAAATTAAATTTTTGTAATTTTTCAAGAAACAAAAGAATAGAGCAATATGGCATTTATGCCAACAGATAGGGTGCTTTTGGTACTACCCCTGCCAAAAGTTTAAAGAAAATATTTGGAGCAGTTTTTGAGAAAATCTTGTTTTTCTAATTTTTTAAAATTGCAAATATCTCACGCTCTATTGCCCGAAAACTACTAACATTATCAACAAAATGCACTTGACCTTAAAGAAAGAACTATTTAAAGAAAACAAATTTAATTTTTTTCAATTTTATAGTTGTAGGAAGACGCCAAAAAAATTCGAACTTTTGCAATTTTCGAAAATTTAGATTTAACCGTGAAAATCGGACCTTTGCCACTTTATATGAGTATCTTTCTTAGGCCTCATTCACAATGCAAACTTAAACGTAACGTGAGCCGTAAACTTATGCAGTAAACTTTTCACGTAAAAACCATGGTGGAAATAATTTCCACCATGGTATTATTATTTCCACCATGGTAAAAACGAGCATTCACAAAGGCAAACGTAAGATGGAACGTAGGTTTTGCCTGAACCAATCAAAATTCAACATATTGATCGATTCGTTTCTAGCATTTTTTTCGACTCTCGTATCGATTTCGCTTTTTGCATTTGCGAGCAGCTGTTGCGCCCCTACCTATTGAGGTTATATGCGAGCAGTGAGCTTTAAATTGTGTACCACAAATATATTTAACGCATACAATACTAATACACACGCATAAACAAGAATCGATCTGGAGTCGACCTTCCTTCTCGCGGATTTTGTTGAGCATTTGTTTTTTTCATGCTGCTCTCTGATTGGTCTTCGGTAGAATTTCGACGTAAACTTAAACGTAGAAGCTTGGAGCTTGCGAGCTCTTTAAGTTTACGTCTCACGTCTACGTTTACATCAAGGCATTGCGAATGATCTCGCTTTATAACCCGTTTATAGGTTTTGCGGCAACGTTACGGTTACGTTTAAGTTTGCATTGGGAATGAGACCTTACTCTTTTGTTACAAGAAATTAAACGAAAGAAGGTGAAGCCGTTTTATAGAAAATTTTGAAAATGCCCGAGAGTCTTAATGGAAAGTATTTCCAAATTTAAAAGATTGTTTTTCAAAATTCCAAAGCTTCAACTAGAGCCAGATTGGCTAAGGAGTCTTCAATTTAGAAAAAGATGGTACAGATGGTTTAGACCTTGCAGAGCGTTGAGTCATGAGACCGGTTTTTTTGACGGCTACTGTTGCCTCACCACAGGGATCATGCCAGGGGGCGTGGTCGGTGATTAACACGCAGAAATTATTCGCTTTGTTTCACAAACATTGGCTAATTTGTCTTAGAGCCGTGAAACCACTATTGTATTGTCATTCCACCATAGGAAAATGTTCACGGTAAAATATTTTGTTATAGTAATAGAATACGGTGAAAATGTTTTGAAACTATGTTCAAGACGAAAGCTAATATTTTCTATAGGCTGTATTTAGTTAATATTTGGAGACTTCACTACAGAAATGACAAGTTCAACTAATAGGAATTGGTTTATTTGGCAGGCCTTTTGTCTGCTTCATGACATGGTTATATTCAAAAAGCAAGCAAAACATCTTGATATATTACCAACATTATTAGGTCGTTAATTCTATGGACAATCTCTTCATGCACATTATTTATATTCAACTATTTTTAAAGAATGTTGGTTACACCAGGTATGTATGGTAGAATGAATCTCAATGGTTCTTAAGGATGTTTGTTTACTATTATCTGACTTGCAAGATATTTCAGATTTTTTTGTTTCGTATTTTTCAAGGAACTTAGTGGGATAGTTATTATCTTGTAATTTACCCCTAACACACTGTAAATTCCATCTACAGCTGGGCTTAGCAAGTTTTACAATGGAAATATTTTCCCTTACTTTTGAGTACTTTGGGTTTATCCCTATAATTTGTTTTTTAATTGTGGTAAGTTCTCTCGCATTTATTTATATATTTTGTACATTCTACATTTTTTACTTCCTTTATTCCATAATTTCATTACTTTCTGCACAATTTTATTCTTAATACTTTCGTACCAAAATATAACATTTCTTTCTATTTTCAGACATACAAAAATTTGTATGAATTTTGTTCACACCTGACAATGAGTAAAAACATGCAAAATGTCATGTTCCAGAATATGTTTGGAAAAAAAAAATCCCTTTAGAAAATTTCGTTGTCTAAAAATAAAAAGGATACCCAAGTGTTAAATTATTTATGGTAATAACTGAATGAGTCTTTTTTATACCAAGTAGTGTAATATATTCTCGTATTTTTTCAATAGTTAAATTAAAGAAATACATTTTTTAATTGCTTGCAGTTTCTAATGTAAACTGGATATTATTATTATTATATCCTGCCACTGTATTAATTTATCATTATCAACCATTTAAATTTTATCAACATAAGATATCACAACCTTAGCAACAGCCAGTATACTATCTTCCCATAGCGAGGTATCAGATTTGATTCCCCATCAAGGCAAAAGTAGAGTTGTAGTTTTCCTTTAAAATTGTCTCAATTTCTGTAGCTGTATGATGTAGAAAAGCTCAGTCAGGCAGAGTTAGCTAGTTACGGTGAATGGAATACATATGTTCACCATGTGTCTCTCTAATCTTCCAAGTGTGGCATCCCTTAGCTAGCCACCAAAGTTGGACCATCAATCCAAAGTGCCCAAAAAAAAAAAAAAAAAAAAAAAAAAAAAAAAAAAAAAAAAAAAAAAATGAATACCGTGCTTTCTGATTTCCATGTAACAGTTTCAGAAAAGAAAATGTTATATGGGACTGCTTATCAGAGCATTTTGAATTTCCTGGTATACTTTTATTAATTTTGAATGCAATGTTTTGAAAATGAACCTTCTCACAATCAATACTTTCCCCTTTGGGATGTTTATATTATTATAATCTTTCTCAAGATACACCCCTAGATCTTAGAAAAAGAGGTAGCAGAGGACTGACAGCAATTATGTCTGAAAGGCAAGTATATGCAAGTCTGAAATTTTGTCATTTCTAATCATACCAATAAGTTAACCATTTTTAAAGAGTATTTCTATTTGTTCCCTAAAATGAGTTTTAGTGTAGAGTTAAGTAACTTATACATTTGATATTCAATGTATCTATAGTTGAAAATATAGGATTATTTAGTACTTCAAATTTGTGGACTTTTTGAGTCAATATGTTCTAGCTGTGTTGACTGTGGTGTGATAGATTTCAAAACCAATAACATCTATAATATTTTTCATGTCTCTTTAATAACATATCAACTTAAACATTTTTCAATTACATAATAATGTATTATTCTGAATTTCTTGCTCTCAATAAAATCATTATAAATTCTCTATTCATGTTATATTGCATTATGATTTTATAATAATTAACATCTTCAAACTGTTTTGTACTTTCATAATAATCAACTCTATTAACCCATTAACGCCCTCTGTACTCGCACGGGTATACTAGTTTGTGACCTAGTTCTGGCGCACACTAGTTTGATTTTTCAAATGGTTGATTAATTTAGTAACAGATGTTGTTAGATGTATATATTGAATTGAAATTCTGACAGATCCGCATTACAATTAATGGTTTTGTGCATTGTCGTTGCTGATTGCTTATTGACTGCACAGGTGAGTTATTAATTATTTAATTATTAACTTTTTGTGTAACAATGGGGTGATTTCAGGTATAATAATGTTAAGAGTACTCAAATTGTTTAGTGTATGGGTTTAGGTCAGATTATATTTAGAATAAAAGGAAAATATAGACTTCTCTTTCATGCTGTACCCAGTCAGGTACAATGGGCGAATACATATAATATTTTACTAATTGCTTTCAGAGTTGATTGAATTATAATGGCACACAAGAAAGTATTTATTACGGCTGATAATTATCGAGGTCTTCAAGAAGCCATTAGTTCTCTCATGGACAAAAGTGATGACTCCGATGAGGAATATGACCTTATTGTATGTCCACCTGAACTGCTGTAACTGATGAGGAAGAAGGAAATGTCGATGATTTGGTGTCTTCTACACTTCCACAAGACATTTCTGGCACTGTTTAAGTAGTTAGTCGGCATTTAGAAAACGAATCAGATAGGGAAGCAGTGATGATGAGCCACTTACAACACTGACTTCCATTGATATGCGACCTCCAATTGTTGATAATGTTCCTTCTTGGAGAAAAATGTTGCCCATTTACTCTACTACAGAAGAAGTAACGGAAGTCATTGAAGATAGACGTAATTCTATAATTGATGCTCTTAAAACTTTAACTCCACTAATGTTATTTGAAAAATTTTTTGACGGCAACATTATTGATTTGATTGTTTAAAACAGCATACTATAACGCAGGCCAGAAAAACAGACACACTTTTGATTTGAGCAAAAACGACTTCAAAGGATTTCTAGGAATTTTACTGCTATCTGCTTATCACAACTGAATGGGCATATTGGAGTTTGGATGAAGACCTCGGTGTTCAAATTGTAGCAAATTGTATGTCAAGAAATCGTTTTTTTGACATCAAGAAAAACCTGCAGTTTGCAGACAACACTCTTGCTGCGACGTCTAATGACAAAATGTTTAATGTTTGCCCCTTATTTGACCTTTTAGAACAGAATTCTTGCCAATGACCAGTGTTTCATGAAAATTTGTCAATTGATGAATCAATGATAAATTACTTCGGCCATCACCCCGTTAAACAATTCATCAAGGGAAAACCCATGCGATTTGGATACCGCAATTGGGGTGTTAATGCTTCTAATGGATATTGCTATTCATTCGATGCATATTGTGGAAAATCATTTGAAGTTTCCAAAGATCCACTTGGTTCTAGAGTAGTGAAAACGCTGTTACTGAAATTGCCAATAAACCCAAAGGAACACGTTGTGTTCTTTGACAATTTTTTTAAAGTTACGATATTCTAGGCTTTAGAGCCACATGGGCTTTAGAGCCACAGGAACAGTGAGGGCGAACCGCACAAAAAAATGCCCATTCAGTCAAACAAATGAAGAAGAAATCTACCATGAGAGCTGATTATGATTATTGCTTTGACATAACAAATGAGGTCTTGTTTGTACATTGGAAAGATAATAATGTTTGTACCATGGGAAAAAATTATAACAATAATGAACCTTCAGGAAAAGTAAAGCAATGGTGTAGTGAAAAAAGGCAAAAGATAGATGTAAATATATCACATGGGTTCCAAACCTATAACAACGAAATAGTTGGGGTAGGCCAAATGGACCAATCTATCAGTACGTACTGTACATCAATAAAAGGTAAAAAATAGTGGTGGGTCACTTTTACTTATTTAGTGGATTTGGCCGTTGCTAATGCATGTCGTCTGCATGTACTAACTAGAACCGAGACAGATTGTCTGGATCAACTGTCTTTCAAAAGAAATATAGCGAGGGCTTATTTGCATCACAATGCCAAGAGAAGTCGCCCATCATCATCAATGGTAGAAAGCCTAATGCTGCGAAATAATGGGCACAATCCTGAAAGGATTGTTAATCCATTAAGATGTGTTGTCTGCCATAACAGAGTTTGTTGGCATTGCGAGAAATGCCAGAAAACACTTTGTGTTGAAAGACCATGCTTTGGACATTTTCACCATTGATCTGCCCGTTGTACTCGCTTGGGTACACCCCTTTATTTCAGTTCTTTCTTTAGTTTGAAAATTTTATGCTAATTTCCTGTGTTTTGATTATAGAAAAAAACTTATTATCAAAAAAGCATTGTACATTTTCCTTGGGCGTTAATGGGTTAATGACTAAATAATTGTGTCCTTTGTCATTTTTTACAAACAAGATGTCGGGGTTATTCTTCATTACTTATTGTTCAAGAAACAAAAAAATAACTGTTTTTGTGTGTATCCGCATTAGCCCCATGCGTTGTCCACATTAGTCCCTAAGGGGGCTAGAACTATAATTTAATTATTTACAGAGATGTGATGAATGGTTAATATTGTAAACTAATTCTAGTGTCTACAGTCATAAAAGTGAGTTAATACAACATGCTAACATTTTGGTGTTTATTTCACCTTCATCAGAGATGTATTGGACAAAAATATATTTTGAAATTGCAAAAATAACAAAAATACCCTCTCTTCAATCAGCACAAAACCTTCATGATAAACCTTTGGTATTTTAATGTAATGAAGATGAACTATTTTCACCACTGCTTTATCGTGCCATACTATATATGAATACACGTACCACAATCGATATATGATTATTTTAAAAGTTGGATTATAATATTAATTCCTAGTATCACACATTGATTCCAAAACTTTCAAGATTATCAAAAAGTTATCTCAATGATACATATCTGTCACTAGTTATTTGATTTTTCATATCTAGGAAAAAAATCACGCACGATTCTGTCCAATGTTTCACATAAACACTGCATTATGTGTTAATTGTTATCAGTTAAAATTTAATTATTTAATCATGTGATGAAACAATATTATATTGGTAGCATGTTAACAAATACTTAATAGCAGAGACAGTTCTATGATGCTTTAGACTGAAAACACATTATAACATAAACATGAGGGTGTGTCATTTTTTTATTTTAATAACCTGAATCACAACCCCTCTTGCTAACTCTAATGTACTTTGCAAAAATATTGAATATTATTATTAATACTCAGAAACTGAATGACTACAGAAATTGAGGCCAAAGCCAAAGGAACTAAATACCAAACTTTTCAAACAAATGTTTTGACATCTTAATATCATTTAGTTAAACAGTTAAAAGAGTTAACTTCCAAACACCTTCTAAGTAGTTGTAACATCTACCTAGTGATGGCTCTGGTTGTATGACAAGAATACAGTTCTTATTGATTTCCTGAAAGTAAAAGAAAAAAGAAAGAAAAAAAAGGGTCTCAATTATCATTGCTGTGGCAACAAATTTAAATGAGTAACAATAATAATACTTATTATCTAATATTTAATCATTCAATACTTAAATCAAGAATTGGTATAGTTAGTACTACAATTGAAAACTGTTAGAAGTGGATCTATTCCCTCACTTTGATGTCCTATTTTATGTTGTTTTCAACAGGTTGTAGTTGGGAGATATGTCTAGTAATTAAAAATGCCTAAATTTTCTCGGAAATTAATTATGAATTTTTACAGTTCTCCGAATGTTAAAATCAATGATTTAGTATGTCAGTTTTCTTTCATTTCCTGCCACCCATCTGCATTTCGATTATCACCTTTCTTCTACACTTGCCATTGTTTTGTGATGTATTTAACTGTGGTCTGGGATTTTCTCTTTTACTTGCACTTTTGTTCACAAAACAACACTACAAAAAAATTATTTAATAAAAAGACAACTGAATCTATAAGCAAGTCTGAATTCACGGAATAATTTATCTTTTAGGTGATTAAGTAGTACTCTAAATCCTTGAATATTCCCTGAATTATGAATCAACAAGAAATTTTAAAAAGAAACCATCCCATTGTACCCTGTTATTGTCAAAACAAAACTTCACTTGTAAACTCGCGTACACTAATCTATTCAAAATCAGTCAAACAACTTAGAAGTTGTTTACAATTTAATTTTAATGAGTTGAACTTGCCTTCAGGTTTTCTTGTTCGTCACTGGCCGCTCTTTTGTCGAACGCTTTCTGGTCAGCTGTCAGGGCTGGGCTGGGCGCGGCTAGGTCAAGGCTCTTTGGGTCAAGGAATACACTGTTTGTTTGTTCTTCTCCGTGATAAATTTCCGGGGAATTCCCGCATTGACACCAACACACACATACTTAAATGTCGACGTTTTAAATTATTCGGCCGGTTTCCCCC
>BLKR01016238.1:0-33229 GCA_011170035.1 Teleogryllus occipitalis | reverse complement strand
ATATTTTGTTATTTTCACAAGCTATTTCTTTATTCCATCAATTTTCTTCAATCTTCTTACATTTTTTATGAAATGAAGTACGAAAATTTTTTAAAAATCAGCATTTTTCCTTCGCTATTACTGCGTGCTGTCTAATCCAGGTTGCGCTACGTACGACGCGGTCGGATGTTCTCCCAGTCCGGCGCACCTGCTTCAGTTATCTCAGTAGCGGGAGGTGCGCGTCAGCGACTGAGATCATTTTTGCCTTTAGGTGTGAAAAGTACCACTGACGCCGCGTTTCGTGACCTTTAACCCTAATTTATGAGAAACTTGACGATCGTGTAACACTTCCATGAGAATGCTGCACGCTGCAGTGATTGTTTGCTGGTTGTAGATATCGCCAGTTAGTACGATGGCTTCAATTGCGTCTAGTCTGGCCGCTAAACTACGGTGCTGGATAGCAATAGATGACGTTTTTACTTCGACCGGAAAGCTGTATGTGCAAAGTGTGCATCAACTGCGCTCTCTAAATGATTTTTAAAACGTTTGTATTATTTTTAAAATTTGTTAAGGAAATATTTTATAAATTTAATTTCGTGTTAAGCAAATGTGTTTTATAATTAGTGTATTTTAATATTACATATTATTTCCGATTTTACATATTTATTACACATTCTTACTGTTCTCATTACATATTTATGTACTACATATTTTGACGTTTCATACTACATATTTTTCCGGTCTCTACTGATGACTATTTCACAATATTACAGAATTCTTCTCGTCTAGTCTGATGGCATCGGGGTCCCTTTCCTGATGACATCGAGGCAGTCTACCCGTTGCCCTCTCTCTGAGTGAGTTTGCAAGCACTGACGGATATTACACACTCCCCCATTCACCATGCTCTGAAGCCCTGTCACAATTACCTATAGCTCAAGAATGCAGTTGTTTTTTTGTTAGAAAATATTGCTCTTCAGTAAGAGGGTTAAACCACTTGGAAACATGTTATTTTTTCTCACTGCCATTATACTTATTTGTTTTCTTGCATTAATTGTATTAATGCCCTGACATACATAGTATGTTCATTTGTTTCTATGTTGGCTTGGATCATAACAAATTAATTCTGTTATTACTAACTGCAGCATAAAGAGGATAGAAGTCATGTTCTTGTCCCAGAATAGAATGGTCAGTCAATTAAACAATCAAAAATAAATCAAACGCACACTTCACTAGGGCTCGTATATATTCTAATACACTTGGTATTTGATTCATTAAATTTTTCCATTTTAACATTCAAAGGTTCCAATTCATTTGATAATTGTGATGGTGACGTTATGCCAACATGCATTGCGCTTCCTTTCAGAGGTAAAGAAATAAACATGTATACTGAATTATTGTTGTCACTTCAAATAACCATTTAAAGCCTTTATTATTTAATACATCATAATTGCAGTAACTTACGCAACCTTTTTAATGTTTAACGTCTCGTCATTGCGCCTTTTTCATTCCCGCCACGGACAGACTTAGGAGAGTTAGGACAGCGCTCTGTCGTCGAGGGCAACTGCCTGTCCTTGGGCGTTTCCACGAGTCCCTTTCTTTGAAGGCAGTGAAGAATACAGCGCCTGTCTAGCGGATTCTCGGCCAGCTACCTGCCCTCCTTTAATCGCTGCCTTACGCTCCTATTCTTTTAACACTTGTCAATCACCACATTAAGCGAGTCAGCTACTGGTCGCCAAAATATTTTAAATGTTATACTAATGCTTCCGATGTGAACGAACTCAAACGTTAATGACGTGGGGTATCTCATGGTCAGATCTTCTGTCAACTCTGCGGAATAACGGCAATGAAACCATTTGCTACGTCTCTAAAAAATCGAATAGAGGAAACGTATATCCTTTATTTCCAGCACTTTCTCTTTATACATTTGCATAAAATGCCCAAAAATACAAACGGAAAATATAAAAGGAAACTACAGTTGCATTCTTGTTTAATTTTCAGAGAACAGAACCCACAACATTCGTATGCACCCGAGATGGTATTGGTCCGGGCGCGAGCTGGAGAAGCCGGGAGAAGCCGGGAGTGCGGGCAACTCCACCAAAGCGAAAAGAACAAAGTTGTGCTCCCTCCCCGAACAGGAAATCAGGCAGAGATTGTTTAGAAGCGTCTGGCACAGCGCGCCGCGCTCCGCAGCTCCCGCAGCTTTCCACTGTTGTGTTTATTTTATCGGTGTTGTCGTCTTAGCGCCTCGTGAACGCCGGGGGAGGCAGGGCGACTCGACAAGCCTCATTGTTCGGCCGCCGACGCCGGGGGAGGCAGGGCGGAGCGGGCGGGGCGGGGGCCAGGAAAAGCTCGGGCGCGTACCGTCGCGACAGCCGCCCACGCCTCGCGGGAGACCCCCCGCGGCGGCCCGCCGCGCGCCGCGACCTCTCCTTCTTCTTTTCTCCGAGCGCCGGCCTGCCTCTGAACCCGCCCGCGCGGTTGCAGCGCGGCTGCCCGCTTTTCTGCTCGCTGCCACGCCACGGCTGCCCCGTCCTTAACCTTTGCGTTGGCTCGCCCTTGCTCTTTGCTTTTGCCTACGCTCTTTGCTATTGCCTACGCCCTTTGCTACTCCCTATGCTCTGCTATTGCCTACGCCCTTTGCTATTGCCTACGCCCTTTGATCTTGCCCACGCTCTTTGCTATTACCTACGCCCTTTGCTACTGCCTATGCTCATTGCTATTGCCTACGCCCTTCGATATTGCCAACGTTCTTTGCTATTGTCTACGCCCTTTGCTACTCCCTATGCTCTTTGCTATTGCCTACGCCCTTCGATATTGCCAACGTTCTTTGCTATTGTCTACGCCCTTTGCTACTCCCTATGCTCTTTGCTATTGCCTACGCCCTTCGATATTGCCAACGTTCTTTGCTATTGCCTACGCCCTTTGCTACTCCCTATGCTCTTTGCTATTGCCTACGCCCTTTGCTATTGCCAACGCTCTTTTTTGCTATTGCCTACGCGCTTTGATATTGCCTACGCCCATTGCTATTGCTACACCCTTTGATATTGCCTGCGCCCTTTGCTATTACCTACGCTCTTTCCTATTGCCTTCGCGCTTTGATATTGCGTACGCCCATTGCTATTGCCTACGCTCTTTCCTATTGCCTACGCGCTTTGCTATTGCCTATGCTCTTTGCTATTGCCTACGCCCTTTGCTATTGCCTACGCCCTTTGCTATTGCCAACGCTCTTTGACGCCCTACGAAAAGGGTCGGTCGGTAACAAACGGATCGCGCGCGATCGGTCTCTCATCTTCCTTGTCATATCCTCACCCCTTATTTACACACACACACTTACACGCACTACACTACTACACGTGTTGGATGATATCTGGAGCTTAGTGTTAGAGATTAGCCCGGCTGAGACTGTGCTCCGTTCGTGGAAGTTAATTGGCTGAGAAAAACGCCGCAAGCCGATGTGTAGGTCGGCGCCGGATCTTACCATTCAGCAGAGGTAGAATAGAGTCATCTCCCGTGATAAAAACATGCACTACATTTACGTGACTAAATACCACAGCAGTGGACGCGTTGGGAAACAGAAAATAATCAACCACTCTAACCTCTATAAAGCCTCACTTTACCATAAATTTAATCTTCCTTCCCGTGTCACTTCGTCCATCTTCGCCAGTAACTCAATCCATTTGTTAACCTTATATGTTGGAATGGGTGATCCGTCAATCTGCACACGCGACCAGGAAGCGGTTTCGGCACCAGTAAGGGAGGTGGATAATTGAAAGCGTCGAACATTCACAGGGACCACAACAGTTGAAAGGCATGCACCAAAAACTTTCGATACCTGTCTGTATGACGGTGCAAAAATCCTTTCTGGATGCTCCTGCTCGATGACCTAACCCATCCTTTATCATACAGAAATCATAAGGACGTTTGTGAAGAAGATATTACAAGTTTGAATGAATATAAATTGATTATAATTATAAGTCTTCGCCTCCATTTTCGCCGTCGTCGCAGCACATGACGACGCTTCATCCATCTCTCTTTGCGCACATGTTCCTTTCATTCCTCCTTCCGTCTTTCTGGCGAGAAATCCGGCATGCTGCCCGTCCTCCGGCCGAGCGCGTTTCCTTGCGCCCCCGCGTGTTCGGCGCCGCCGCGCCCGCCCCGCCCGGCGATGGCTCCTTTACGATCGCGCCTGTCGCCCCCAGCGCCCCTCGGGCCGCTTTGATTTATGGAATGAGTTTATCCGCGCGGCAGAAAGTTGCGAAGAAAGGAAAGCGCGTAACTCACGCGGCGTTGGCATCGGAAAGTACTCGGGCGGCGCGGGCTCTGCGGGGGCGTGGCGGGGAGTAGTGTGCCGGGGAGGAGCGTGGCGGAGAGGGGTAGGGTG
Source organism: Teleogryllus occipitalis (assembly GCA_011170035.1). Taxonomy (NCBI): domain Eukaryota; kingdom Metazoa; phylum Arthropoda; class Insecta; order Orthoptera; family Gryllidae; genus Teleogryllus; species Teleogryllus occipitalis. The sequence goes on along the minus strand of BLKR01016238.1, from coordinate 28,869 downwards.
GGTGTTGCGCGCAGTGGCGCGGCGGGGCGGGACGGGGCGGAGCGGTGGGAGGGGCTGGGCGGGGCGGGGCAGAGCCGGCAGGGGCGGGGCGGGGCGGGAAAGGGGGCGGGGGCGGCGGATTGGGACGGGGCGGGACGGGGCGAGGCGGCACGATGGTCGCCCAGTGACCCCTTTCGAGGTGGCCGCGGCGTGTGGCAAAGGGGCTACAGCGATGGCCTCTGGAGCAGGGCAAGAGGCTGGACGCATTTGATAGCCTGGAACCACCTTTCCCAAGAAACACTGCGCCCTCACCAGATTTCACGATTTCAAAACAAGCTATGCCAAGAAATTTTTCGAATATTCTTATCATACTTTCACTTAATATTAATAAAAGTGTATTATAATTAAAATGTGTTTAATGTTACTGAGTTTTAAATGCAGAAGTGGATAGGGCATAGAAAAAAATGGATGTTCATGTTTGGGATATCTCACAAGCAAAGATGTATATAATTCATGAGGCGAAGAATCAAGACTTCATAATAAGTGTTTTAACTTAAAAAGTAAAGTAATATGTTTTTTTTTGTATTCCAGTATTTTAAACGACTTTTTCGTTACAAGAAATCGTTTATAAAATTGCATCTTATGGCAGAGATGATGACATATTTGCCATTTACGGCACAAACAAGTGCGTCATCACATATTCAGCCAATCACAGCGAGAGAATCATGAGGGGGTAGCGGTAATCCGAACAGCTGACCACCGTTTTTTCGCACAGACGTCAAATATCTCTGACATTAAAAACAAGTTTTTTCCAAAAATTAACTTTGGTTTTATTATAAATTTGTAATCCTCTTATACAAAAAATACATATGCAATTCGTTTATAACGTTGCTTTATAACGTATTCAAAACATGTACTCTTGCAATAAAGTTTAACATTATAAACTAGTTGCATAATATACGAGGGTAAGTCAATAAGTATCTGCAACCAATTTTTATAATTTATTACAACAAAAGTACACAATTTTTATTTATGTCATTTTTCGACGTAGTCACCCCGCTTTTCAATGCGCTTAGTTCATCGGTGAACAAGAGATCCGATTCCCTCGGAAAAAAGTCTGTACTCCTACGCATTCTGCGGAAGATCGCTCACATACTCTGTACGTGCGAATGGGCTTTCTTTGATTAGCGGTGAGGTTACAAGCATTTGTGATAATAAAATATTATACCATACTATGGCGAAAAATAAAATCTTAATGTGTACTCACAAGTGCTCGAAATAATGGGATTATTGTATTGGATATTGATAATCCCATTTGATGAGTGGTATTCCCTATGTAAACGCTGTTTTACCATTAACAGAATACATTAAAATACCTTTTAGTGATAAATTGTTAGAATTCTGCTCATAAACGTGGAATAATTTTTCGTTTTAATGCATACGAACAACGAGGCATACTGTATCAAAAGTTCATAAGCATATTCAGTGACAATAACTCCCATTCATCTTGCAGGGCAGTTAGCTACCAATGAAGTGTTTCATCGATTCTGGTGGAAAGACAGTGGTTCTCCAGTACATCTCACGCATGAACAATTGGCTATTGAATTTAAATGTGGCCGCAAGGAGCGAGCATACTAGACAATGCGAATAAATCCACTATCCACCGAGAAATCGTTGACCAAATGTACTCTAATGGGGAACCTTCCAAACATTAATGCCGTACATTTGAATTTTGTGACAATATGGTCGTCTAAAAAATGATCTAAATCTCAGTAACAGCTGTCCACAATGAAAGTCACTGATACAGTATATTTTCAATTTTGAAAACATTTATTCATTGGTGATATGCTTTGGATGTATTTGAATGATAAGAATCAAGTGTTCGGAAAACTAACAGAAAGAGGCATTATCACTAGTGAAATTAAATTTGTGTGTACTATTGTATAAATAACAATTGAGAGTGACGTTGTATGTCAATTATATGATGTAATGTGAAATTTGTGCATGAAAAGAGAACTTTAATGTGCCTAAAATCGACCAAAGAGTGAAAAATTACTATTTGTCAATCAAGTTGCACGAAGTCAATTATGCTTTAGAGGAGTGAAGCGGAGAAATGTAACAATGGTGCTATGCCAGTACACAACTCCAGTACCAAACTTGTATCTCTTGTCTCTATTACGGAGGTGAGATTCTTCTTAAATGCATTATAACTTCATAAATGAATGTTTTTATTTATCAAATTTTTAAAAATATATAAATTTTAAAATTTTTATGCTCTGAGACTCCAAAATACAGTTTTGCGTAGTGTCGCTTTAAAATATATTTACCTTCCTTTGCTCCGAGATTCCAGACACTGATTATATATTCTATGAAAGTTGTTACAAAAACTCCGATATAATTTAAGACGAAACATGTGAAAACAATGTGTGTAACAATGATAATCAATAATATTGATACTTTTATGACAGTCTTATTTTTAAATATGTCTTCAAGAAAAGCTTGTGTTCCATACTCAGTGCTGATAGCAGATTTCTTATTAAAAGTATTTAGATTTCTTATTAATAGAACTTTAGAGCCTTTTTAGACCAAAAAGGGACTGAATAGGGACCTTAGAACTCACTTTACAGCTTTCCGACATCAAGTATATAGTATAAGTATATAGCTTATAGTACACGTATATAGGATAGTATATAGTTATAGTATAAGTATATGGTATAAGTGTATAGCTTATAGAGGCCAGGAACATGTGCTGAGAACAATCTTCAGGTTTGAGTCGAATCCTTAAATCACTCGAAACAAGTTACGCTTAAACTCTCTCACTTGGACTTTAGTAGCTATAAAAGGCAAACCTCTAATGTCCACTCTGTAATCATTAAAGCATTCCGATTTATTAGAATCCCAAGCCCTGAACAAGTGATTCTAAATATTGGTTCTAATACTAGAAATTGTTAACTATTTTCCACAAACTTTGCACGCCCCACTTTTTCCTTCGACTTCGGAAATGTATTTCGAAATAACTAACTCGCTCTGAATTTTGCGAAACCACTGACATACAGGTCACAATATTTTAAAGTGTTAATTTAATTAAGTACAAAGATTCGAAGAATTGTGTACAATCAGGCTGTAAAAGAAAATTTTTAAATAAAATTTATGTTCAATTCCCACTTTTCCCCCATATGAAATTCAAGCATTCCTTTCCTTTGCAGATAGGACGAATTAAATACTATAATATACAAATGATAGATAAATGAACGTAAAATGTCAGCAGTAAAAAATATTTAAAATATTCGTAGTACTAATGTAAATAATAAATGGAAACCGTATTTGCTATTCGTATCTAATTAATATCCGATTGTAAGTTACACCATTGTTCCAGCAAATAAAGGACATACCTGGAAATGTATACCTCTGGTTAGGAGAGTACACAAAATCACAGACCTTACTGCAGATGTTTTTGAGTTTTTCATATGAGTCGGTAATTTCATAAAAGGACATGCGTCATCTGTTTTCCACAAATTGGATTGTGAACGTTTTCCAGCTTCGTGAAGGTTGTTTGGTGTAGAATGGACATGAGTCTTATTAACCTAGTCTGAGATGGTGCCATGTTAAATTTTCGTGGGCTGTTCAAAGGGCATGAGTCACTGACTCATGCCCATTATTCAGTCAACAGTCGATTGCTTTATTAGCTGTCTAGAGAACATCAGCTATTCAGTATACAAAATCAGTTGGTTTCTTGAGCAAGAAGGACGATGTATTAAAAATAGTTTTTTATTACATGAAGATAATTTATTTACTATGCATCTCTATGCAGAAAATTTTTTACAAAAGACAATTAGATACATTCTCATTTTAATTTCATTCTACATTCATAATTTTGCTATTAACACAGCAAACCTTTATCAGAATCATGAAGGGGACTTTTAACAAAAATTCTAGGAAACAAAAAAAAAATTATAGTGACGGCGGTCCAGGCCAAAATAATCACCCAATTATTTAAATATTTAATCTCAATATTAATAAACAATTGAGGAAAATGTTCAATTTGACCCAATTCTGGCCACTCGTTCTTGTCTTACGATCGTGATTTTCGAGCATTCAAAAGACAGTTAAGGAGGCATGAAAGAGAGTATGTTTCACATAAAAATTGTTATGGATAATCTGGGGAAATGTTTTAATAAAACATATGGAAACAGATGAAATTCTAAATTTTAGAGTCTGGTATCCTACATATTTAAAAAAAACTGTCTCCACGTTGCAAGTCTTGGGGAAAAAGATTCTGCGAGGTCAAAAAGTGTAGTAGCAACCAACATTGTTTATGTTTATGAACTTCAGTTAGCATCATGGTGAAATAAAATCAGGATAATTTATTGATGGGCCAACTGAAAATTCTTTCGCTCTTGCACGAGAACGTTGTCGTACTACATCTCTATCAAGCCTTGAAAAACACTCTCAACGAAAGATTCCTCTTAATGTGCAAATAATTAACGACTTAAGAAAGACCCTTCGTTACATTACATCAGAACACATTTCCTTGTATTCTCAATTGATAACTCAGACAACCTGTAAAGAAGAAGCCAATTGATATAGTTTTTCTGTAATAAAATGAGATAAAAGTAACTTAAAAACTAGTTTAAAGGTGAAAATGTGTTGAATTTGATATTGGTAAAAATAAAGTTCACATATTTTGAAACTGAGTGTATGATTTCCATATATAATAATTAAGTGTAAGTCAGTTGACTGAGTAAATGGCAGAAGTCACAGTACAATACTAATTATTTTCTAAATAATAATCCACAATAACAAGTTATTAATAAATAAATACATGAATATACAATGGATATTAATGTTTCTTAATAATGTTAATATAAATTTAACAAGATGAAAGTCTTCCTCATTATATCTTCCAAATATATAAGTCTTTAATTTGTCTGCCTCTATCACGTACGAATCTTTATTGTCTTTCCTGAAAAAAAAAAATCTTAGTGACTCATGACATTTACGTAATCACCGATTCATATATGTCTTTGGAAGTTCCTGAACTTTATTTCCCATTCTCTGATGAAATTGCAAGTAATGTCTTGGATGCTCGTTCTCTCCCAATCCCTTTGAAAAAGGTAAAACGAGGTAAGCTCGCAAGAGCAGAGTGAAGAGTGCAAGGTAAAACGATGTAAGCTCGCAAGAGCAGAGCGAAGAGTGCAAGGCAAAACGAGGAAAGCTCGCAAGCGCAGGGCAAAGAGTGCAAGGTAAAACGAGGTAAGCTTGTAAGAGCAGAGCAAAGAGTGCAAGGTAAAATGACGGAAGCACATAAGAGCAGAGCAAAGAGTGCGATGGTAAATGAGGTAAGCTCGCAAAAGGAAAGCAAAGAGTGCAAGAAAAAACGAGGGAAGCTCACAAGAGCACAGAGAGAGTGCAAGGTAAAACGAGGTAAGCTCGCAAGAGCAGAGCAAAGAATGCAAGGGTAAATGAGGTAAGCTCGCAAAAGGAGAGCAAAGAGTGCAAGGGTAAATGAGGTAAGCTCGCAAGAGGAGAGCAAAGAGCGCAAAGAGCGCAAGGTAAAACGAGGTAAGCTCGCAAGAGCAGAGCAAAGAGTGCAGGGGCCGCGCGTCGCCGACAGCTCATTCGCACGCGCGTTAGCCGGGAGCGGCGTCGCGTCGCGTCGCAGGCTGGGCAGCCGGCACGCGCAGAATTATTCATGGGCACGCTGTTCGCACGCGCGGCAGCCTTCAATGAACGCGGCGCGCGGCAGCCAGTACAGCGTTGCCGCGCACTCGCCGCGCGCCCGCCGCGCGCCCGCCGCGCGCCCGCCGCGCGCCCGCCGCGCGCCCGCCGCGTCCCCAGGCACTGGGGCCTGACGCGAACACGCCAGTTGCTGTCGCCCACACAAAAATGCACTGACACGACGACAAATCCCAACTAATTCGTAGGGGCGTATTTTTCAAACGAACGTTTTATGTTGTAGCTCTATTATTCTGCATGGAAACCCGAAGAAGATGCAATCCTGTGGCTATTTACTATTTCGTATACACAGTGTAGAGAAATCATTGTAATGCTGCTGGAGAAAAGAGTCGATTATTAGCATAAAAACACATTTTGTGCAATCTGATATCGAAAAAGTGGATTTTTCCTTGCTTCTTTATGTAGTGTGTTGCGTTCTGGAATATGTAGTGTTACCTGAATCCACGTTCGGTGGAATCTTGAAAGGTATTGAAAAAGTGATTTTGCTCAATATATCTGACCTTGCGTCTGGTCGTTCTGTGGGCAACACTAGCGCTTAAACTATTACAGGATTTTCTCCAAAATGGATATTCCTCGATCATTTTGGCCGCACTTGAGGCCCTGTGAGTTTTAAGTGTTTTAATGAAGTGAAAGAACAGTTGGCGAAGTGAAGTCGGTAGACGACGTGTATTGCAAAAGACGAAAAACTCCTTCGACAGCATTCGGTATGCCAATATAGCCAGCCGTCCCATGTCGCAGAGTAGATCATCCATAGAATAGCGGCCGTCGTGACTGGTTTCATCCTTGGGTATCATAGTTCAAAAACCGGCCGTTCTACTACTGTATAAATGCAAATTTCTCCTGCCTCCCATTTCACCATTTCGACCTTTTAAAAAACAGGTATGTGGTTTAAGCCAACCAACCCTGGTGTAAGCTTTTGCTTTCCTTCAGGCTTCAACGCTTTCTTTGACGAAAAAAAAATTTGAGAGGCCGGAATAACTGTAGGAAATGCATTTTACCTCAATACTATTGCACATCAACATATAAAATATATAAATACTGCCACATATTATATAGAATGACGAAAAGTTGTAACATTCTAAGATTATGGAAGATTTTTTACAGCCTTTTAGGACGTCTAAAGTTGACTATAATGTCATGTTATTTCCTTATTTCCTTAACCTTGAATATATAATGAAAATCCATTCCGAGAATGTGAATTAGACGAGGATCAAAACATGGTTCGCTTTAAATAAAATATGTTATACCAGATCCCACTTCTAAAAGCACCCGAATCTACGAAACCTAGGAAAAACGAAATTTATTAAAGCTCTTACCTCTTCTCGATCTAGTCTGAAGAACTATTGACGAAAATTGTACCAGGTCAGAACGTTAAATATATTTTACAAACTTATGCAAAAAATATAATTAATGAAACTATTGCGAATTCGATTGTATTTCATTGTTATATTTGCTAATAAAATATTATACAACAAAACGTTTCAACCTAAACTTGATTTGTGGAGGGATTTTAAACTTTCTATTTGGTGTCCTGAAAAATTGTCAAAAAAATGGACATGCCAGTTTTTACAGGATAGTTATGGAATTACAAAGATACCTTGTGATTATTTTCTCTTCCTCAAAGATCAAAAAAAAATTAATTTTCAAATTTCTAATTCATTTAATCTGCAAATTAAACACGATGAATTGAATAATACTGTGCGGTAGGTCAAAGTGGAATATCTTCTCTTGTGAAGTGCCGCACAGTTTGTATCTTACCGCAGAACGCATTACATCATTGTGATGCAGCTGTGGATAATCGGAATGTCAGCTGCAGGGTCCTTCTGCGAGATGGAGCAGCTTGTTGTGCACGTGTTTGCGTCTCTAATCCATCTCCGTTTAATGCCCAATCATCGTCCCATAAGTCAACAAGGAAAATTGCATACGTTGCGTAACATAAGAGATATAGGTTCAACCATTCCGCTAATTCGCAACCATTCCGATAATTTGAAAGATCATGTGTCAGCTCACGTCGTGACACGCAATGAATGCACACCTGAAGGGCTCTTGAGGAGCATGGAGGGAGGGCAAACACCGGAAATTGCTTCCCTCCAACAAATACTCAGCTCAGCGTTTCTAACAAATTCAAGAAAAAAGAATTTAATTGAAAAACGGCTACCTAGCAACTGCATATGCAAATTCACCATTGAAAATTGAATTTTTCCAATGCGCCATTGAAGAGAATAGCGTTATGAGATAAATATTTTTAAAGGCCTAAATATTTGCGTTTTTGATTGATCACATCGCTCTTAACATTCCAGAAAGTAGGAAATAAGAGCAGCATGTTTCAAAATATGTTCATTTACATTAGTTCCGTGCTCATTGGAATACATTGACTTAGAACACTTTCTAGCAATTTTAACAATTGCACGACTCTCCCTCGAACCCTCTGTATTAATACAATTTCAATTTTCAAAGTTTTAGCCGTGACTCAGTGGCACTGTAAAATTTTGTTTCAAAAATTCAACGTTTTCAACAGTGCATCAGCTTGAGCCCCACATTGACAGACTTTGCAATAAGCAAAACCACTATCCTTCATAGTTCCTCTTGCTTCAAGGAAGATGATAAAATTCATTTAAATACGGGGCATGACTACAAAAACTTAAAAATGATTTAATGATCACTGAATTAATTTGATAAATGAATATAACTTATTTCCTATAGAGCGTCAAAGCTACCAGCACAGATAAATCAAAGTGGATAAAAATATAGCTCATTTTGCAATGTTATAAAATGACATTTTCAGCATTTCAGTTTGAGTGTTTGCATCTCGTTTATCACCAACATTTGACTCTGCGAAGGCAACTTGTTTCGTCGTGTGAAGGAGTATAGGAGTGAAATGCAGTGTTCAGATAATAGGAGCCTACGTCTGGTTAACGGAAGGTCCTGTGTTTGGTTCCCACTGGCACCAAATTTTACATTCCATTTTCAGTAATTACACGGAGAACATGTGCATATTTACAGAATAATCGTAGAGACAGGTGCGAAAGCCAAGCCAGATTGCCTATATGATAACTAAAATATCTGCCTCATTTCATTAAGAAAACCTCCCTTTCTTTCATTTGTAAAGTTACTACGCCGTTCCATCTAGGGTTGCATAAGACTCACAGACTAACTGGGGGTTTAGTGAATGACTCTATGGAACGCACTTGTGGCCACGTGATGTCAAAGCACTTGTCCCGGACCGCAGCACACAGGCAGCATTCGTCGGCAGACAAAGCTGGGAACCGTTGCGGAGCAAGTACGAGACGGCTGTTACAATACAGAACGATAACGTACCTACCTTTCTATTCTCCACTGTGCAAAATAAATTGTATAAAAACTGCATATATTTATTATTTTTCTCATTAAATTGCAGTCTGAATGACTTACATTTCATAACTTTTTCGCGTTACCGCGGCCCACAACGTCAGCACACACACACACACATCGACTCTGTAAGGGCCCCAGGGAGTCCCTTATATGCCGCCGTCACCCATTATATGTTTTATATGATTATATGTTTATTCTGAAATTTGTTTTAGGTCCTCGCAAAGAAACAACTTAACACTACGGGAATCTCTATGTTAATTCTTAAACTTTACATCGTAAAAACACATTAATCGATATTTAAAGTTCAAATGAACGAATTCTAGCAACAATGAATATGCTTGGAATTATCAACGTTAAAAAGATAAAATAATATTATTTGAAAACATATCAGCAATGCCTATTGTTCATATACTACTGCGCGCATGGATGTTTTCTAGATCAAGCAAGTTAATGCAAACTCTTTGGTTACGTAACTTTTCAGGGCTCATGAAAACGATCATATTTCAAACCTTCACGTGTATTCGTAGACGCGCAAAACCCCAGAAAAGTAACTTGGTGTTGGAGGCGACGGGGGAAACGAAGCAGCAAAGCAGCAGGAAAAACAAAAGCGCCAGCCCCGTTCCGCAGCGAGATAAAAGAACCAGCGAAAGGGCCTTTTTACACGAGCCTCGCCACCGCCGCCGCCCGCCGCCGCAACCAGCGGCCGCCACCGCCGCCCGCCGCCGCCGCCACCGCCGCCCGCCGCCGCCGCCGCCGCCCGCCGCCACCGCCCGCCGCCATTCAACGCCGCCGCCGCCCCCGCCGCCACCACCCCCGCCGCCCCCGCCGCCCCCGCCGCTGACCCACCGCCGGCGCCGCCCACCGCCGCCTCCACCGCCGCCCACCACCGCCCACCGCCGCCCATCGCCGCCCGCCGTCACCCGTCAGCCGTTGCGCCGGCAGCTGCGTGCTCAACCCCGGCCTCCCGGCACGCGATGCTCCGCAAGGCGGCGGCTGGCACGACGGCGCCGGCGCGGCACCGGAAGTGACCACCCGCGGCACTTCCCGCCCCGGCCTCGCAGCCCCGTCGAACACACCCTCGACCTCCGACCTCGCGCCCCACGTCTTCCCGGATGCTCTTTCCTCACCCCGCTCCCGCGCCCGGCACGGCTTCCGCCGCCCCGACCTCCGCCCCTGCTCTCACAGCGCGTCCGGCAATGTGTCTACGCCCACTTTTCTTTCCATTCCGGACCTCCTGTCAATGTTCAAAAACACTACGGGATCATTAATAACTTCAAATATTCACTCCCATCTTTTAACCATGACCTTTCCCAGTCATTGGCCGGCATTGCGGCCACGAGCATATAGAACTGCAGGGGATGGGTAATGTCACAAATGTAGGAAAATAATCCTAGAATTAGACCCACAGAAAAAAGCATTACAAATGTAATGTATTACCATACACATACTCAACGTGCCTTTTTCTATATCACAAATGCTACAAGGATTTTTAGCCCGCACAAGGAAGCCACAACCATTTCAAAAATCTATTTTCGGTATTAATACGTGGTACACTAGCACTGTTACTCCATCTTGGAAACAATTTTTTCTCAAACCAAAAACACCGCCTGATTCAATTGTCAGTCCACAAAGTGAGCAAACCCAATGAGCAACATGTTCGGGCGCCCGGACAATCGATGTTAAAAGCACATTTTCAATCCATGAAAAATTGTCAGTTCATTAGACGCATGTGGTGCGATTGAAATGCATTTTGTAACTTTCTGCAAATAGCACTTAAGGCTAAATTTACCAGTGTCGCCACAAACAGGCATATTTAGAGACAATTATTTACTAGACGGGATTAAATTATTTCACATAGTTATATGTATCACGTATTTGCCAAATATGTAAGCCCCTTGACAGCGAACGCTACAAAGAATCTGATAATTTTCAAAGCGATATTACGTAAACATTTTGCAAATGTATTTTGCAAATGTAATTCTGAAGATTATCGCCGGACCGATAAATAAATACTACGATGTAATGGTTAATTGACGCCACCTTCAATACATATTCATTGAATCGATGTATGTAATTACATGAATAATAATTAAAATGAATGCGTTATTCAATGAGTACCGTGCCGACACCTCAAATATCTAACCTGGCGTAGGGCTATCCTGTATTGTCAACCTTTCAGTTACTAAAGGGCTGCAGTAAAAATACACTTTGCCAGAATTGGAAAGGAATAGTTGAAATGTCTTGGTTTCGAACCATCCATTGATACGTACTTTGTTAATTGTTTTCAATGTGTAGAGTTGCGGTGGACCTGGTTGTCCCCAGAGCCAATGTGTTTAGGATAGCTGAAAGATGCTTTTTTAGAAATTCATAATATATGACTGATCGTCTTTTCCATTTTCCCGAGACGAGCATACGAATTACAGATAACGGACTTAAGAAACTAAGGAAACATCCATTATCCAAAATACACAAATACGTAGATGTGTTATCGCACGTGAATTGAAGTTTTTATTAAAAAACAACCATAGTCCAAAAACACATTTTTTCAAGAACGCGAAAAAACGTTCCATGGCAAAATTAGTAGACATTTAGAGCATGAACATTTTGCTGTGCACTTTCTCAAGCTATTGTAAATACTGATGAATGCTTGAATATATTTCAAGCTTGAAGTGTATTGTGGAAATTATTGGATAAAGTGGGGGATATGGACTGTGATGGATTTTTCAAAAAATTAAGAAATTTGTATATCAAAATTATTTATTTGGAGCAGTAATATTACAATATTTGAAATAATAATGATGTAACTGGTGGACCGTTTTATAGCCCCAAGAAGCCCCGCTCTGTCAGCTCCCACTCCTAAAGAGCCCAGAGACGGGCATTCCTCTTGCCCGCAAGAAACAAGCGCCGCTCTCAGCCTCGTTTCCTACGCGGCTCACTTAGAGTCTCTTTAATAAATTCAACAAGCTTTAAAATGCAATTTCCGAGAAGTACCAAAAGAATAACCAAGATTACTGTATTTTGCTAACATTAGGTGGTAAAAATTTAAATCTGAAAGAAGAAAATTTATTTGTGCTTGATAAATTCGAAAGGTGGTATGTTATTATAATGTATTCTTATGTAATTGCAGTTATTGTTACAATGTAAAACTTTTGGACGAGATTAGTGAATGATCTAGACTACATTCATTCACATTTTGGACGAGGAGCAAACATGTTTTTCTATATAACTACTTCATTTAAGTAATAATTTCTTAAATGTAATAAAGCGATTGAACCGTTTCCTGTGAAATGTAATAAAGCGATTGAACCGTATTGAACCGTTTCCTGTGCATTACTGCACATCAGATCTGTGCATTTTTATCAAACTAGTCCGGTAAAGAGCTTCCACAGGCCTAGCCCGATAAACTCCAACATTAAAACGATTAACAGTACAGAAATATCTGCTTTAAAAGGTCAGTGTACAAACAATATATTACACTGGTTGGAATGGCCGAATCGCTACGAATCGAATGAGGGCGTGGATGGTAGTACCCTGCCTTTCGAGTACGTTGTTTTGGGGTTTGCGTTATGTTGACTCCTCATTACAGGAGACAAGTGTGTATACATTATTATTCAAGATTCCCCTTTGGTATGAAGACGGTTGCGGCGGGTGAAATCATAAGGGGAAAATCCCTTTGAAACAAATCGTCAAATGTTTATTATGACAAAATGTTATTATTACAATATGAAAAAGGGGAATGAACTTTTCAGAATTCTGTCCTCTAATTCCGTCTTGTTTCGTTACTGACCTACACGACATTCTCCCACTGACTCCATTTTCAAATGATCGGGGACATATCTGTAGCTTAGTACACAAACATTGTATGTCTAATCTTGTGCATTTTTAGTTTATGTCATTTTTCGAGACCTCTCGTTCATATCTTCTTAGTGTACAAATATTGTACATCCATATAAGAGGTATCTTGCTTCTTCCCAGCGAACATTGTCCATACGTATGCAAAAGTACCTTTGCACACTTCCAACATTGATTTTCTAACTAGCAATTCTGGACAATATATTGCACTAAACCATCGATATGCAACCCGCAATACCCGGGTTCCTAATCATACTCAGTGGCATGGCTCGCTTTTCAATTGCCATGTAATGAACATGGCTGATTAAGCTCAACTAATTTTCGCATATGGGAAATGTACGTTCCCTTGATATTTAAAATGACGAAAAAAATCTTCAATCGATTTTGAGTGGATTTCAGGGATTTGCTTTAATTGGAAACCAGACCAACGGATGCGTTTCGCAATAACAGGCCGTTGCAGGAATCATATAAAGCAATAGGTTCAAATGTCACATAACTCATGGAAATCCCCATATTCGTAGAACTACCTTACATTCAAACATTTGCTCATTATTTCTACACAAGAAATAGAGGACGCGAAATCGGGGCAGGTTAGTACAAAGGGCTGGTTGGCAGTCAGGTTCCTACATCTGCTACGTGGCGTCCATAAGCCCCATCTTTGTGTCATGTGTCCTTCACAACATAAAAACCTTCACACGGAAGCCCCGGTATGATCACTGCATCAACCGGGTGAGCGGTCCGGAGGTTAGAGCTTATTTCCTTTGGGACGGTGCCCCGCTGGTGAGAGATACCTGGTTGAGGATAACCCCGCTGATCGATGGTAAGTCGGCGCCGGGTCTCACCATCTGGCGGGGAAAGCTCACTGTCATCTCCAACAATTAAACATTGCAGTACTCTTGCGGGCCATAGCAGTTTACGCATCCGGATTCACTAATCAAACAACTACTGCATCAGCGGCGGATCAATGATCTCAAATGTGTTTTACACCTTGGATAGCAATAGTTTTGTTGTTCATCGACTGTCTTTTGTATTTTTGGGAGAACAGATTTCACTTCTCTCTTTTTTCAGCTGTAACCTTCAATCACGATCTTGATTTTCGAACGTCAGGTTTTTAGTTGTGAGTTCCCTTTTCACATCTACGGTCTTTCGTGATCAGTGGGACGTATATATCCCACCTAATATATTCCTCGAGAAGTTCGCTGAGATACATGTAACCTTCTATTGGTGCACTCTTGTGGAAAGTGTGTGTACTGCGTTCTAATGTTCGGTTACGAGTGAGTCCCAGAATTGTGTATTTTATCGTCGTTGTTACAGGAAGGTCCATATTGCGTTCATTTGTAAGAGTTTCATTTTTTCCTGTGTTCCGCTTTGTTTTGTTGTAAGGTTTCTTTTTGTTTGTTTTCAATTATTTAGTTAATTACATTGCTGCTAAAATATTTTTTTCGAATGAGGGGTTACAAGTGATTTGGCGAATTTTTTCCCTCGTTGCTGTTCAAAACGTTCCACAATGGTGACAGTTTTCTTTTTTCTTGAGCGTTGTTTTAATATTTCTTTTTAATTATTTAATTCATTATTTTTCATCCTAAATTGATTTCTTTTTTTTCTATATTTACGAAGATTCGTACTTTTTGCAGTTACAAGGCAGCAGTAAAAGAGTAGCAAAAGGAGAAAAGAACAGACACAATGTGCCAGGAATGCAAAGTAAACCATTGTATTGATCCCTGCTATTCCAAATTCTATTTAAAATAAACGTAATTAATATCAATTTTTGATTATTGCATTGTTTCATTATTAAAAGTAAAGAAAAAATTAATTTTCTTCCCAGTATTATTATGTTCCATCATACCCAGAAAGGCACAGGCAAAGGGACAGACATGTCCCACTAACAATTTCTAAAAAAAAACATTAACAACAATTTTCAGTAATCAATAATGAAATAGTAACTAAAAAGTATCTTAAATACAAATTTATTTCAAAATTACGAAAAATAATTAAATCGGTCACGAAACGGTTAATGAGAAAATTCCGTTTGGGGTTGGTTGACACTCGTCTTTGTTAGCGTGTGATGTCACTGATTTCATCATGGATCACCTGATTAATTATGAAAGTTTATATTATTATTTCTAAATGATTTTCTGCATTTCACAGATGGCAAATTGTTTTTTCGAACGTCCGCTAGAGATTGGATTAACGTATTAGTTGCCACTGCTACTACGCCTTCCAAAGATTGAAAAATCAAAGGAGGATCCAGTTCTGCGTAGGAGAAGCTTTCTACAAGGAAGATCTGAACTGAAAAGTGGTTGCAAGCAAAAAAACAACCATTATGGACAATAGGATCAAGTACCACTTCGTACCTGCATGCACCTCATTTCCTGGATAAAATTATACGCATCTGTTTTAACTGTATTTTCAGATAAAAGAAAAGTAGTGACATTGAGAACTGATATTCCCTATGGTGTGGTTTTCTTAGGACGCTACAGTACATTTCCCAGAGATGTGGGAAATGTATATAAAGGGCTCTTGATACTTGACAAACGCACATGGTCATATTTCAGACGAGGTGAAAGTTTCCTCGTTTTGAGAGCCCTTGTAATTTGCAGTAAAGAAAAATTGGAGTAATAAACTCAGTAATTTTTTACCCCTTTAAAACAACTCAATCTTCTGATAACAGCACCGACAAAAGAAAACGTTATTAGATGAGAAATGATATTTATGACCAACAAAGAATTAAATGATAAGATTCTTAATACATGAATAAAAATAAAAGAGAACGGTAAACAAATGAATATAATACTTTCTAAAGAAGTATTATGTGTATTACATAAATCTATAACTAAAATTTCAAATAATTAGCAACAAGTATTAAAAGTTAACATACGAGAATGAGAGTAACAACATGAATAAAATGTAAAACATGCTTGTAGAGTTTATAACAATGATCATTTACGATCATTATTTATAAACATTAAAATATTTAAAATATAAAATGTTTATATTGAAAAGCTGCCAAAGTAGTCATTAACCAAAATAATTATTGAACTAACACGAGGATATAATTTATATTCATAATAATATTGAAAGTATTTAGTGAAAGAAACCGTAAGTGGAATACAAATATTTTATTTTTCTATGTATTGTGTATTATTTTTCTGTTTGAATTGCAAAAGTTTATTTCTGAACTTTATTACAAAGTGTTTTCTCCACACTTCAGGAATAAGTTGATAATTATATTTTTTATTGTGATCAAAATATGATACTATTATTGAGTGTGAATATTGTTTCTTTATGTTTAAGATTTTTAGTACAGTTGAACTTTCTATGGATTTCTGGCTTGTACAATAATTCTTTTGAACCTAAGTCATCCGAATTTTACAATTCTGAGTAATTATAATTTTTAATCCTCTATTATCTTAATTCAAGGGAAGCTAGGGAAATTAAAGGCAAATAATAGGACATCTTTCTGTCAAAAACAATTGGTTTCTAGGGAAAGTATGGCTAGTTCGTGTTCAACTCTTACCGGGGTAACACCTCAGAGCGCTCCTTGCGAAGTTACCAGCTAGTGAAGTGACGTACTTAAGATAACGTGCAGCAAGGCTAAGTGGCGTGGAATATGCATTAGTTTTGCCGTTATTAACTATTTTCAGTTTTTCACTCAGTAAAGCGGTAGTTTTTCTTTATTTTTGCATAGTTTATTTAAAATGAAATATCCACGGGGTTTCTAGTTTCACAGGCCCTATTAACTCTAAACAGTGTTGGCAACAATAATTATTTCTCCGGCAGTGCAGTGCATCAAGTTACTCAAGATATAACCCTCAGGAAATGGATACAACTGGTAAGGTAACTCTGAATACGACCTCTGCCCAAGGCAGCATAAAAGCGGGCTTCACATCTGTTCCCTGCACAGCGAGCAGCCGCCATCATTGTCTTCAAGAAACTCAGCACGGAAAAAGTCAGATCGTGATTTTGTTGACTCTCAAGAATATAAAAAGAAAAGTTCTGAAAAAATCCAATGAATCGTTAGATCCCATTTAACATAACCGATTTCAATACCTCAGTGAAAAGTGTCAAGTGAACAAGCAGATCTTGTAGCCAAAACACCCCTCCCAATTTTCGTATCTAATATTTCCAGCGCAAACAATTTCAAGAAGCTTAAAAAGAATGTGAGCAGTGTCTCTAACATAATTTAGAAACAATAAAACAATAATAAGTACAACTTCAATAACATATTTCTGTAAACTTATTAAATACCTCATTGAGACAAACAGAAACTTCCATTGATTCAAGGACCCTTCAAATTAAAAAAAATTCAGATGTGTTAAAAAATATGCATCAATCCCTAACAGAATGGAATATCTTTACAGAACTGAAATTATAACACCCATCAATCATTAAAATTACAAGACTGAAAAAGACAACATCGACATTCCGTTAGTTGCGGCCGAGTTTAGTGGCAATAAACCTATAGACAATTCTCACAATCACCCAAATGTGCAACCATCGTGTGACTACAGATAGACGACGGAAACCTAAGGGACCCATCCAATGGCAACGATGCTTAGATTACGGGCACACGAAAAACAACTTCAGTCATGTTATAAACTCTGCGTATTGTTCTGGAAATCATTATTTAGTGATGTGTCCGGAAAAAAAGAAATGACACACCGGTTCGTGAAAATTGCAACGGCAGCCGCAAGGCTGACAGACACGAATCGTGCTCGTATTATAAAAAAATCATTGACCAAAACCTAGTGAACAGCTCAAAAAGAATAGAAATGTAATCGACCAACAAACATCATCTCCAAATTTTTCTCACACATCCTTTCCGAATTTACCACCAACTCAAACAATCCCAAAATGTTCACATCAAAACTATCCCAACACAAACCCTTCAAATTTACAAAATCAAACACGCAACCGCAACTAAATAACATCTGACACAAACAATAATTCTAGCAACAATATAATCAATACAATATTAAATTCCATCACCTCTTGTATCTAACTAACTGTAACTTCATCAACTCGCTAATGCCTTCTTTAATCTCAACCAATCAAAATTCAGTCATAAAATATTTGAATAATACTCATGCCAGACCAAATCAACAAAAGTTTAATTATAATGAATTGGAATTCAATCAGTATCTATAGCATAAAAACTGAATTTATCCATTTCTTGCGTCATTGCCAGATTGGCATATCACGTGTAGCTGAATCATTCCTGTGTATTAAAAACAACTACATCCGCAAATACTTCACCTATAGATAGGATAGAAATGAATGCAAAGGGAAATGAGAGCAAAGGAAACGAAAAAATGTATCGAGAATTTGACCAAGAGATTCACTTCATTCACAGAACAAATCTCTGAATGAAGTGAGCGTTGCTCCAGGAAAAAGTAAGAGTTGGAAGAACAAGAAGTCCAGAAATATAAGAAGCCTGCATGTCTTTATTTATTTAATAAAAAACTGTATGTGACGTATGGGGGAGAAAATCATCTGCGCACGCTTTCTTGAGTTTTAGAATCCCTTCCCAACAATTTAAATATTAATAGTTGAAAGATGAAAAATATTAATAATAATAATAATAGTAATAATAATAATAATAATAATAATAATAATAATAATAATAATAATAATAATAATAATAATAATACATTTTAAAAAGTTAGAGATTAACATTTCAAAAACTAGATATTTTCATTGCCGAATTATAGAAAACATATTTGTAACGGTAAACGAACGAACGGACTTGATTTTTCTGTATTGCTAACAAAATAGAAACTCACCCTAAGCTCTACGACCGGTACAAGCAAAAGGAAAGCTCAACAAAACGTGCGCATAGTGAAGCTACATTTACGTCCAGAAGCAAATCAAGGGGCCATCGCAGCATTTGCTCAATGGATCAGGGAAACTGGACAAAAACCCGCGTTTTCCAAGAAGCAAACGAAATTGTTCGAATAATGTACAGATGAACCGTCAGATGCGTACTCAGTCCGAGACATTGCTTTATTCTTATTTGTTTCTGTATTGTCTTTGTATGACATAATTAAATATATTTATATTATTTTTAATGATTGATTTCTTGATTTGCAAACATGCCTTTTTTAAAATTTACTTTGTCACCAAAATAAGTCATTTACCAGAAAATTTTTATAATGACGTTTGCCATTTAAGTGGGAAAATCAGTTATACTTATTTCATAATATCTGCAGTGTACAGTGTATGTCCCAAATGAGCCTGTCTAGTCATAAATATCACTTTAAACACAATGCAAATGTGTGTCCCATGTAAGCCAAAATTGGAGGGTATCATGGGGCACCAAGTTTTGATTACTAGAACCAACATATTCCACATTTAAAACAATTAAACATATATTCCTAAAGTATTGACTTAGACCTAAGTTTTTCAGTAAAAATGATCTTTCTCCAAATCATATAGACAGGGTTTAACTATAAACATTCAAAGTGTCACAAATTAGCCTCTTTGATGGTACAAAATTGACATTCCAGACATCAGGTGCCAAAATACTGAAAAAGAAAGGCATAATACTACCAATTAATACCTCAACAGGTAAAACATACATATCTGTTCAAAAATCCGAAACGTTGGCATACTTCTTCTCATCAAAGTTTATAACCAATATTTAAAAATCACACCCTTAACATAAAATGATAAACAAAAGCAATAAATGGATATTCTACTGACCACATTACAACATACATTTCACCAACCCAGCTGAAATTAACAAAATAATTAAAAACTTACGCTCCAGTAAAGCACCCCATCACGATAAGATAAACAATACCATAGTGAAAAACTACCTCCCCCTACAATAGCAAATTTAACTAAAATTTAAAATTCCTGCCCCAGAATAGGCTACTTCCTCAATCTTGCAAGCGTGCCATTGTTATCCCTGTGGCCAAGCCCAATAAAAATAATGGGGATACTAATACCTACCGACTCATAACTTAACTCCCCTGTTTATCCAAAATATTTGAAAAAATAATTCTCAAACGTCTTTAAGATCGCTTAAAGCCATTTCCAAGGAACAATTTGGAATCACTGAAAATATTTCCACTCTATAACCAACTCTTCCGCATTACCGAACATATTTATACTTCATTTAAAATAACACACACACACACACAGTAGCAGGTCTCATCGACTTAACATAGGCATTCGATCGAACGAGGCATCAAGGACTCATGCATAAAATCAAGAAAATAGGGACACCGCATTATGATGTATCAATCATACAAAGTTTCATCAGCAATAAAACCTTCTCAGTAAATGTAAATAACTACCACTCCAACCCAAGACCACTCTCAGCAGGATTACCACAGGGATCATCCCTATCACCCAATTTATTTAATTTGTATGTTGCAGACATTCCCACACTAAACGACATCCACATTGCACAGGTCGCTGATGATGCAACCTTCTATAACTCTGGTCCTTTACTTACTGATTGCACCAACAAAGTTCAATTATATCTTAAGCTAGTTAACGGCTGGGCTTCAAAATACAAAATTCAACTCATTCCAACCAAAACGGCCGCCAAGATTTTCACACTCCGACCACTCTCACCCTCGCGACCTCTAATGCTAAACACAATAATCAACTGGCTCCCTTCCAACAAACCAATCAGATACATAGGACTGAACATTGATACAAAACACAATTGCAAGCAACATATAAATGTAAAAATAATTCAAGCCAGAATCAAGCTAATACAATTGAAGCCATTAATACACATTCCAGCCCATTACCATTCAATTCAGCATTAATAATATACTGTAACAGCACGGCGCGTGTGGCCTGGAATAGAACTGAAACTGTTGGAGTGAGAAGGGTCTTGGCAAGGGTGGACGGTCTAAAGGCTGGAACGTGGCAATAGCTCCCATCTTTTCAATGAGAGACAGTCGCGATTCGACTGGAAATATTAGTATGGCCATGTCTGCTGCTAACAGCCAGAGAGAGGAAGGACATCTTTTCAATGAGAGACATCTTTTCAGTGAGAGAAAGCTCGTGCTAGCGGCGGAGAGAATCTTTGGGCAACAAATGTTTTTTGTACAAACGACAGCCCCCTTAACTTCTTATGAAAGGCGGAAGGGCAATCTTTCTAGCACGGTGCAGGTGGCCTTAACAGCCCTGCAAATGTATCCCTGAGAAGCGTCCTTTAAGTGTTTTTGGATACAAAAGGCAACCTCGTGAGCGAGTTGCGCTCCTGGTCTATATACATAGCAGACAATAGCTCTCGTCCCTTCAATGGGAGACCGCTCCGACCGGAACACTGCAGTGGCGGGCAATGTCCACTACTAACAGCGGGGAAGGGGGAAGGATCCTTTGTTGATACAAAGTTAAACCTCTTGACTTTCTCTGAAAGGCGGAAGGCCACCCTATAAATATTCTTACAACGTGAGTGGGTAATGACCACGTGACTGGCTACAGTCGGCACGTGCCAGGCGCCTTGCGAGTAGGGGCGTCTTTGGGCGGTCCGAGGAAGGCGGCCTAGATTGGACAAATGGGGGTCACGTGGATGCCCTCGTGTGCTTGGGTGGGGGCATACCGCGAGCCTTTAAATGAGCAAAACACGGGAACATCGAGATCTTATCTCTGGTGCTCTCCCAGGTATTGCACCACACTCTTGGCTCTTGCCTCTATGATTGCGTTTACTGCAGTTACTCTTTAGCCCTACGCTTCAACATAGGGCCATCGGTATGGCAACTAATGGGTAGGAGATTTGGTCGCCGAGCGCTGCGCGGTGTCTCAAGGAGAATTCCAATTTTCTGTCTTTGACACTGGCTGTATGTTAATTTTATGAATTTCGTGTGTTATTGAAAGTACACAACTTCAGTCAATTACTGACGGTATTGAATACATTATTTATGATGTTTGGAGAATTCATTTTCTTTTGATGTTAGGTCTTTGATTCAAAATGTACATTTGATTATGTATATTATTTCCGCCATTCCATCGCTGGTCGAATTCCATCGTCATGACATTCACCGACTGGAGGTTCAACCTCCAGTCTGTTGGGGAACCAGCCGCCTCTGCTAGCAACTAATTTCTTCTCAAACATATCCCCAAACCCTTCACTATCAGTTCACAAACTCGGCAAAAATACATCACATAGAGCCAGAATAAGTTTCCCTTTCATATTTTCCACAAGAAATTCTCCGAACTAGATCCGGACTAGAGGAACTCGATGGGTAACCTAAACCTCTGTATTAGTTTCAAGTTCTTATTTACGTTAGATGTTAAGCCACCTAACATGTGTAAAGTTACATTAAACTGAGCTATTTAATCACCATCTGAGTAAATAAATGAAAAAAAAAGTGTAAGTATAGTTTCTAATTGATGAGCCTTCCCGGTTTTTTCAGTTGCTCCAGAAGATGATTATGGAAGTGATCCACCGGGTGGGCCTACGTGAGAGAAACCGGAGGAAGAGGGGAGTCTAGTCCTGGCGTGATAGGATATTCACAAGTGAGACAAAAGGAATTCGCTCGCAAGATGTGAAAAAAACGAAACAATTAAGTTTTATGGCGTGCTAATTCATTTATTTTACATAATCCGTTTGAGCTAATGTTTTGGGAATTCGACTTTAAAAAACGCAAAACTGAACGCTTAACGCAATTCAGAAATACAGGGGATACAAAAGCGTTGGGATTGGGCGTTGAAATGGAAGAATTATTCTGATTTTCTTATATTAAAAAGAGTTTGTTGATAAGAAGAAACTTATGTTCTTCACAACTGAGAGATCTAATTTCATTTCAAAACAATTTATTTTAGCCTAAGTTAAATGGTGAAAATTGGGGGCAAAATATTGTTTTCAAATGCTACACTCGAATCAATGCTCTGCTATCCCAGACAGGAAGACCCACGAGTATTAGAAATCTCATTCTGGTATTACGAGACATGATAGAGATGACTGGTGGTCATAGAGGTAACCCAGACTGAAGAAATTCCAACCTCTCAAGACTCTTTCAAAAGAATGCTAAAGAAGTTGAAAGCGAAAGATTTTCAAAAAAATGAACGATCTCGGTAGCTGGAAATTAAGAACAATTCGACAACTAGTTAATAAGAATCCGGCCATCACTTTTCACCGGTATGAGCAGGTTGTTCTCATGAAGTATAGAATAGTACACTAACTTAACGCATGCACATCGCATTTCCACAGGATACGCAAGCCTTGCGATGAATGTCAGACGATTTATATCGGTAAACACGTTTGTATGTGCTCAAAACATGCTAGCATAGGGGAAAAATGCATCTATCGGATATATCATAATACGGTTTTGTAAGGCAACAACATATTACCGCGTTCCACGCATTACTTTGTGTGTATATATATATATATATATATATATATATATATATATATATATATATATATATATATATATATATATATATATATATACACAAAGTAATGCGTGGAACGCGGTAATATGTTGTTGCCTTAAAAAACCGTATTATGATAGAAAATGTTTGTATTACTATAATTACGAACTATGTGAATATTTTAGTGTTTTTAAATTGCACTGAGCTTGCTAATAACTAGGAGAGGTTGATGCGGCCATAAAATTACCATTGACATTATTATTATTATTATTATTATTATTATTATTATTATTATTATTATTATTATTATATAATAGTAGTAGTAGTAGAAGTAGTAGTAGTAATAAAAATAATAATAATAATAATAATAATAATAATAATAATAATAATAATAATAATAATAATAATAATAATAAAGTATAAGAAACGTGTTTGAATAGCTTTGAAAAACACCGTATCCTGAAAGGGTGGGTTTTTGATATTCAGAAAATCCACTCGATGTTCCTTGGATGGTGAATAAAACGTTCGGGAGCTCGCCGCTTATTTGGGAAATACGTGCGCATATTGAGATGGGCGGAGAAGCAGCGAGGGCAGAGGGGCGCAGCGGCAGCGGGGGTGCGGGAAGGGCGGGGCTGGAAAGGGAGGACGGCGGAGCAGGGCGGCGAACGGATGGAGAAGCCGCCGCCTCAGCAGAATTTCAAGCGCAATTTCACAAAGGCCAAGTCACTGATAATGGGTCCACTTGTCGGAGAGCTCATGTATTACAGCGCGTGCCGTGGATTCGCCTCACGCGTTCCTTACAGCCGAAACTGGTGAAAGCAGACACGACTTGCTCAAGGCAACTTTCAAACTAAAGGAAATTGTAGTTCAATTACTTCCCAATAGACTTCCTAGAAATTCCTCCTGAATTGGTCGAGGAATTCTCGGCTGCTCTGTGCCAAAACACAGTAAGTGAAAACGCAATGATTTTGAGAAAATAAAGTTTTACTATGCTTCTTTGCCCTTAAGTGTGAAGACAATGGGTTTTGACCTAGAGAAATCATAGAACCTACTAAAAATATTCTGGGTGCGAGTTTTTACAATAACCGACATATATGTAATAGTGCGCACAATGCATTTTTGAATAGAATGTTGGTTATTGTATTTTACACGGAGCAGCCTTTTTTGTAGAGCATTTCTTCTATGCGAAACATGATGAATATCCTGTATGACTGAAACGCTTTGTGATTAATTTCCTAATAATTCTGTGTGTTTTATTCCCGTGGGAAGAAAATAGAGGATAGTGTGCCAGTATTCAAATTTGTTAAGTTCTCCTTAAGGATTGCACTGAACGGCGTCGCAACTGATGTGACAACGGAAATTCATGCTTAGAAAATAAACGTCCAAGGTGGCAGCAAGAGTATTTTCCTGGCAAAAGGATAAAGAAAATTGCCAGACGAAATGTTGATCCTTCGAACATTCTTTTATCGTAAATTAATATAACCAATCTCATTAAATGTTTTAAATTTGAAAGAAAAGGATATAGGAAAAATAACGTTAATTTTGATATCCATGTCATTGTAACAATCAGAGTTGTTATTATTAAATAGTTTACTGTTTTTATTAGAAACCGGAGTTTCATTTCAAGAATGAACGTAACAAGTAAGTGCGTTTTATTAAATTTCCATTCAATCAAATAGCTCCAACAACAAGAAATTTCATGTAAAACGTTTTTAAAACTAATTTTGATGCATCGTTTTTTTTTACTTAAAAGTTAGAGTATCTTTCAGTAGCGAACAAATTTTCTGGCATATCCATGATATTCTCGCAAACTTGGTATTTTCTCAAGCTGATTTTTCACATTTCTTAGTCATGGGGCGCGGTAACAAAATTTTGAATCCACATTTTATGAACATATACTGACTTGGAAGAAACCTAACCCACATTTGTTTTTTGTTTTTTAAATAAAACATTGGTTTCGATCTTTAAAGGTTTGAAGGTTAAGGAATGAAAGGGGCGCATGAAGTGAATAGATCAATCAAAGACTGACAGTTCACTTCCTGGCACGTGACTTCTCAAGACGCGACTCCAACAGTACAATACGAATTTGACAATATTTCACCAAAGGTTGCCCCCAAACCTAGCATTAAATGTATTTCCATGGCAAAGAAAGCGGCGTTGATAACTGCCAGTGTTTTCGCCGCGACGGCCCCTGCGCGCCGCGTGGGTGTGCGCGAGCAGGGCGCCCCCGCTGTCGCCAGGCGAGGGGCCGTCGCGCGTTGATTGCGGCCGCGGGCGTTCCACGGCATCGCTAAGCAGATCGATGGCTGTCCTCCCTCTCCTCCGCCCCCACCCCTGCCCCCGCCCCCGCTCGACGTGCTCGCTCCGCCCGCTCCCCCGGCCCGCCGCATCGCCCGTCTGCTCGTCCTGCCCGCTCCGCCCACCCCGTCCGCTCCACCTGCTCCGCCCGCCTCACTCGCCTTGCCCTCGCTCGTCCTGCACTCCACGCTCGTCTTGCCCGCACTGCCCACCATACTCGTCCTCGCCGCCCCACTCGTCCTCCCCGCCCCGCTCATCCTGCACGCCCCGCTTGTCCTGTCCGCCAAGGTCTTCTTGCCCTCCTCGTTCGTTCTGTCCTCCCCGTGCGTCCTGCCCTCCACGTTCGTCCTCCCCGCCCCGCTCGTCGTGCCGCCGCGCGTTTTGCTCCCATCCTCTCTCGCAGGCGCTGCGCCGCCGCCGCCGCCGCCGCTGGAGGGAGACGCCCCCTCGTCTTACGCGCCTCTATCTTCTCTTCGCTCCCGATCCGCCTGTGGCTCCGGCCCCGCCTCTTCCTTTGAGTCGCTCGCTCGCTGCCCCCATTCACCCCTGCCTCCTCCTCCGCTGTTGCTCCCGTTCACGCACTCCGCATCGGCTCCGCTCGGCAAGAACTCACTCAACTACAAAGACCCTAAATAGGCAAATGCGGCGAACGTTCTCACTTTGTCCTCTTTTGCAACGAGACGGGATACATTTCAAAGTACCAGCCTTACGAATTCACTCTGAGTTTTACACGCACTATTATCCCGTCTGTGTAAATGCAAGTCCCAGTACATGCCACACTCTATTCGACGAAGAGTGGCGTTTCCTTACCAAAAGATAGCCGTTACTACTCATCATTCAAGATATAATTTTGGCCGTGACGAAATATAAGTGCAATGAAATCTGTCTGTAACAGACACATCTGGGTCCAGAAAAATGTCTGCTGAAGACGGGTCCACGATAGACATTCTAACAAATTATAGTTTTCACCCCGAACATAGAAAATTATCCGCTATGAGGAGCTGTCTGCTCATGAAAGGTGTACATTCAGGGAGGTTTTATAGTATAAATTACCAATTCCTGGCAACGTTTCTCAATGTGCAACCAACCTGTACCGCGCATCACAATAAATCTGATACTCACCGAGAACGTAATCTCATTATGACGAATATCTGCTTAGGTGGGCAAATCATCATTTTCATGACTCCTTCATCTGCTCTTTCCTAATCTACAAATATACTGAGTTGAAGTGAACTGGTAAATTTTCACAACTTCCTCGCGCAGGGAACGAATAACTTTGATACAACTGATATGCAAACCCAAAAGCGTATAGAAAATGCAAGTTAGGCAGTTTCCATTGTGAAGGGAGGACAGGGTAAGGCGAGAGCCAACGCAGAAGTTCCGCTCTCTGGGAGATGAAGGAGTCTGAGGTCGCAGAGCGGCCTCATTTTGTTCCACGTGTCACGTATAGCGTTTCCTGCTCAAATAACGCGCCCGACTCGGGCAAGATGATACCAGCCCTCTCTTCGCCTGGCACCTTCACTTCATCTCTCTGCTCTTTCAACTGGAAATTCAGCAGTATATTCACATTTTACCTTGTATTTTTCTGGCTTTCGAAGGGAATATTTTTCAGTCGTGGTACACGGTGTACCGTTTTCCGAGAAATCCAATGATCGCAGCGACTCGGGTCTGAATATATTAGTTTAAATGAAAGGACGCAGCGGTTGAATGAGCACAGCGACTTGTCACAACGAGAAAACGTCAATACCTGTTTTCCTACGGGTCCAGCTAGGATTCGTCTGAGTCAACGACTTCTGCCAGAGTTTATACATCTCATTACAGCAAAATGTATTTTCATTAGGATTAAACATACCATTGTAGAAATCACGACCGTTAATAAGTAGTAGGATAAGGATCACGGGATCCGTCAATTAATGAAATACATTAGTTTTTCCAACATT
Source organism: Teleogryllus occipitalis (assembly GCA_011170035.1). Classification (NCBI taxonomy): domain Eukaryota; kingdom Metazoa; phylum Arthropoda; class Insecta; order Orthoptera; family Gryllidae; genus Teleogryllus; species Teleogryllus occipitalis. The sequence goes on along the minus strand of BLKR01016238.1, from coordinate 1,372 downwards.
TCGGAATATTTAATTCCTTCATCAGGGCTAATTTTATATTATATACAATATAAATTTTAAATTATATATGTATAATTATACAAACAAAAATTTTTATATTAATATAATACATAATAATAAAAAAGAATAAATAAATAAATAAATAATTTGGTTGCTTGCGTTGGCAATGATGTCAATGGCTTCATTCATATGATTGTTCCATTGATGAATATTGTATAGTTTACATTTTGCAAACCCCAGTTAACACGTATTTTGATTGTTACCATATAAAAAAAATTAATTAAAATAAATAAATAATACAACAAAAACTGACCCTATGAATTTAAATAATATAAATATCAACACACATTCACCGGAAGTACGCAAATATACTATGATTTACATTTTCTCTCAATACTCAAGATATCTATTAAGGGTAGTTTATTAATAATTTAGTAATAATAATTGTTAACAATTGTTTTTCCGTAACACGTGGTCGGAGAAAAGATATTAAATAAAAAATGAAAATAAATAAATAAATGAATAATGAAAACGAAACCGGATACGCATGGTTCCGGTATGGAGTTGCTCAGCACGTGGTCCTGACAATACACTGTTTTTTTCATTCACTTTCTTTCGGGCTGTGGCCCTGGTCGGACTTGCAATGGACTTGTGTGCTTTAACAACTCAATATTGGAGTTGGGCTGTAGGCGAACATGATGTTTGACCAGTTTATGTATTAGTAAGGTGTGTACCGTTTATATTACCTTGGCTTATATATACAGTATATAATTTATTTATTTGTTTGTTTATTTACTTTTCTTCATGTATGTTGATTCATGGCATTTTTTGTGTGATTTCTAATGTTGTTGTTCAGAAAAGTTGTCCTTATTCATTGTGATTGTGTTTTTTTGTTAGCCCTGATGAAGGAATAAAATATTCCGAAACGTTGGCAAACTAATGTATTTCATTAATTGACCGATCCCGTGATCCTTATCCACCGTGGCGGTCGTGAAAGTTTCTACAATGGTCAAGAGATTCCTGTGAAAAGAGCTTCAACTTTCGCATTGACAGTAATGTTTAATTGGCATTTTCTTAAAAACGACTTCAAATTTTTCAATAAAAATTTCTATTTAGGACGACAATTTTCTGTTCTTTAATATTCTTGAAATAATATTTCGGTTCTACTATTAAGATACCGAAAAGTTGAGAAAATGTCAAAAATGTTCTTTGGGCGACGATAGATGGCAGCTGTCAGGGGATGGGGCAAGACCGTAAGCCAGTCAACACTTAGGAAATTAGAACACATTTCTACAGAAAGTCTGTGCCATTCTGTAGCACCACTAGTTTACTTTCTCGTATACGTACGTAATTGAATAAATTTACGTTGTAC
>BLKR01016237.1:0-33290 GCA_011170035.1 Teleogryllus occipitalis | reverse complement strand
AGAAAGGTTCCGAGTCTGTGACGTACTAGAGTGAAAAACACAGACGACTGTTCGGATTGAATAAATACAATATATTTACAGATTTTTTTACAATTAATGTACAATGATATGATACAAAATCTAGCCCCTTGGCAACCTTTCAATTCTCTTAGCCGCGAAACCCCGCGACCGTCCCCTAGGCCTCGCCCAGAACCACTGCTTCGGAAGCAGCAACAAGCAACGCGAAGTGCGAAGCTGTCGGACATAGAGTCCCGTAACTACACCAGTTACATGGCTTGTCGCCAAACCGATCTTCGACCCGAAGATCACGTGCAAGGATTGCACTGGAGATACCTCTCGTCTTTCGACACCCAGCGTATCCCGCGAGGCGCCTGTCGGCGCGGCCTTAAATATCCGCCGGCTCGCCCCACCCTACAAGCAGCGGGCGACACACGGCTCGCTGGCCAGCCTTTCCAGAGCTACAACCGACACCTCTTAGACTCGCATCCGCGCGCGTCCCTTTGAAGGAAATTCCAGCCGGGATTCCTGAGGGCTTTCCCAACCGGCGCGGCGTGGCGCCGCTCCCGTCCACCCCCATCCACATCCGGCTTTACGCGGGTTTCCCCGAAGCGGCCCGACGCACCGGCGCCGGACTAGGCGACGCTACAATGCATGTGTATGTATGCATGTGTATATATGCATGTGTGTATATATGCATGTGTGTATGTGTATGCATGTGTGTATGTGTATGCATGTGTGTATGTGTATGCATGTGTGTATGTGTATGCATGTGTGTATGTGTATGCATGTGTGTATGTGTATGCATGTGTGTATGTGTATGCATGTGTGTATGTGTATGCATGTGTGCATGTGTATGCATGTGTGCATGTGTATGCATGTGTATGCATGTGTATGCATGTGTATGCATGTGTGCATGTGTATGCATGTGTGCATGTGTATGCATGTGTGCATGTGTATGCATGTGTGCATGTGTATGCATGTGTGCATGTGTATGCATGTGTGCATGTGTATGCATGTGTGCATGTGTATGCATGTGTCTATGTATGCATGTGTCTATGTATGTATAATTGTTGTCACTGAGCTATCTCAGCGCGAGTACACCCTCAATTTAATTTACCCCTCCCACCGTACCTGCTGCCCTGCTACCCCTCCGTTCAACAAGCCGCAACGTCTTTATCATTCTACCCATCCCAGCCGAATCTCTTGTGTTTACTCATCGCGCCGCGTCCAAATCATTTGTCGACCGGCCAGCCGCCGCCGCCGCCTCCGCCTCCGCCCCCCTCCCCCGCGAGCAACCGGCAACGATCGACCAAGCGAATAATTGATGATGCTGTCGTAATTAATACATATTATCCCGCGTGGGCCGCGGGGGAGGAGGGCGCTAAACCGAGTTATGGTGGGATTCCACACACAGCCCACGGATGCCCCTCCGGTCGCGACCGTTTGCCTGAGGGGCGGGGCGGGGCGGGGGCGGGGGCGGGGCGGGGGCGGGGGCGGGGCGGGGGGAGGCGGCGAGGGTAGAGCATGATACGAACAAGAGTAGATTCAAAGTTATCGAACAAGTGACCGAATTACGGAAGGATGATTCAGCTGATTTATTGGACGTTTATAGTGGGTTAATGGTTCAATACGGTGGGGTGTGCTCCGTTAGAGATTCAGGCAGAGGAGCAGGGATCCATTACAGAGTTAGTAAGGAATCGGCTGCTGTAATCGTATGGCAGGGTTTTGAAAAAAATTACCTCCAAAATCGCCACGGTAATACGCGTAAAATAGCGTTGTAAAACTGATTTAATGGCGGATTTATTACAAATAATTTTTCATTCTATCCTCATTAAACAGTGATATGTATAAACGTAGAACAAATCGAAAGCTATCAAATATCTCCTAAAAAGAATGATGATGCGTGTTTGCGATTTTATATCCCTCTACCAAAACAGTAATTGAAAATATATTTTTGCTGACTAAATTATCTGGATACACAACACATCACATACACAATTATTTTAAATATCATTTATATAAGTAGAAAGTCCTACTTTTTCAATAGACATCGTTAATTTTTTCGCATGAAGTCGAATCTTCTTGCAAAGTAACCGATTCGAAAATAAGTTATCGCACTTGTATCAATTTGATAACACTGTTTTCAGTTAAAACTAATAATTATTAAACTGAATTTCGTTTGAATGTATTCTTTTCAAAGTACTAATTCATTCCAGTTAAGATACATTATTGAAGTGAAAATTCCAACATTTATTTTCAAAAACTTCTTCTCCGTAGTGACCGAACCAATCCTTTGAAATTAGGATTGTGAGGCGTGCTGCTACGCCAACTCGTCGCACGTCATTCGTGACATCAAGGCTCCACAGTCACAGACAGCCACGTCCAGCACATCAGAGGTTTCGGAGGAGAAAAGATGAAGTCCTCCAGCACATTGTGTTGCTAAAGGCGCGCACGGTGGCGACACCAGTGGCAAGGCTAGCACAGCGAACCAAATCCATCAGCGACAGCGAAGACTCCCCCGCGCAGCAGAGGTTGGCGCATCAAAGCGCCGAATCGCAGCCGCCACCCCACACTCCACACTCCACACCGCTGCTCCGCCGTCTCCGCGCCCACCTCATTACCCGTGTCCACACCAGACCTTTCGCCACGCCCTCACCGCTTTCGAAGTCCTCCACGCCTATCCCCTTCACATTCGCCGTGTCGCTGGGTCTTTAATGCCTCATGTCTGCCTCACGGCCTCCTCATTATCTCCTTATTGACTTCTCACCGCTTGCTCATCGCTTCTACCTCTGCTCCCAACTCTTTACTTGTCGACGCACACATCACTACATCGTATTGCTACAGTTTTCGCTACTGTCACTTCGTCTTCGTATCCTATCACCTTATTTATTAATTTTTACCTTTTCCCAGCTCCACGTCCTCTGCGGCGTTCGCTTTTACCCGATTTCAGTCTGTGACTCACCATCGTTAACCGACGCCACACACTCCACAATTTCCTTCACAGCCGTTTCCATGCCACCGTCTAAGAAGTTTCCATTCCCTGTTGTACTCAGACTATTAGAGAACGACAATGTCTTTCAAATGTTGACAATTTCCCGCTTTTCTAATTATTATTATTATTATTATTATTATTATTATTATTATTATTATTATTATTATTATTATTATTATCGTTGTTTTAACTTTTAAATATTTATCGCTAATATGTTGGGATGGGATACTGGTACTCAAGAAAATATGCGCAAACATTCTTCTTCCCCATATGTCATATACAGTTTTTACTGTTTTTTTGACCAAACAAATAATACCAAATGAAATGAAATTGCAAGTGATTCTATGACCTCCACCTACAGTATATCCACCTCCAGCCGGCTTCCTTTCCACCCCAATCTCTTCTCCGCTGATCGCGCCTCCGTTTCCACAGACTCCTCTACGATCTGTGCGTCCATCACCTCCCCGCGGCGCCCTCTCCTTGAGAGCATTTGACTAATTATGGGTCCTGGCGATGCGCGGAGGGGGGAGCGACCGAGCGAGCCGGCGGGGAGCGGGGGCGGCGACGGGATCGTGCTTTTGGTCGCGTTTGCCGAGGGGTCTTGCCCTTTCAGCGTCGGCACACGGCCTCCTCCTCCGCCGCCGCCGCCGCCGCCGCCGCTGGCGCCACTACTGCCGCCTCCGCCTCCGCCGCCGCCGCTGCAGCCGCCTCTGACTTCTCCGCCGCCGCCGTCGCCGCCACCTCCGCCGCCGCCTCCGCCGCCGCCGCCTCCACCGCCGCCACCGCTGCCACCGCCGCCGCCACCGCCGCCTCTGCCGCCTCCGCCGCCTCTGCCGCCTCCGCCGCCTCCGCCGCCACCGCCTCCGCCGCCACCGCCTCCGCCGCCACCGCCTCCGCCGCCTCCGCCTCCGCCTCCACCGCCGCCTCCGCCGCCGCCTCCGCCGCCGCCTCCGCCTCCGCCTCCGCCTCCGCCACCGCCTCCGCTACCGCCGCCGCCGCCGCCATCGCGGCCTCCTCCGCCGCCGCCTCCGCCTCCGCCGCCGCCTCCGCCGCCGCCTCCGCCGCCGCCTCCGCCGCCTCCACCGCCTCCGCCTCCGCCGCCGCCGTCGCCTTCGCCGCCGCCTCCTCCGCCTCCTCCTCCGCCGCCGCCGTCGCTAACGCCGCCACCGCCGCTGCCTCCGCCGCTGCCTCCGCCGCCGCCGCCGCGTCCGCCTCCGCCGCCTCCGCCGCCGCCTCCGCCTTCTCCGCCGCCGCCGTCGCCGCCTCCACCGCCACCGCCGCCGCGGCTGACGACGGCTGAATGCCCGCAGGAAGGTCCGCAGGCAAGCGCCGTGTCTGCCTCCGTGGCTCTGCTTGCGGAAAGCTTTTCGGCCGCGTATGAGATTGCTCCGCCTTGGGGGGGGGGGGCGCTTTTGCCTTCCATTTGCGTGCGACGAGTGCAGCGTTGTGTACGCTTTTTCTGGCGGCGGGGAGGGGCCGGCGCTTTAATCCTTAACGCATTCCGTAATCAATCATCTTCGCTTCATTATTTCTTTCCTTCTTCATTCATACGCCTTATCATTCCTTCTCGGTTTTGAGAGAAGTATGTATGAACTACACTAAAACGCGATCCCCTTGCTAAATCAAATAATTACATTATTTGAAATAAACTGAAATGTATTTTGGCCAGTACATTCAGAGATATTGTGGTAGTTAATAGTATGTTGCGAACGACTTTCCGGGTATGAGAACATGTTATGTCTTTAAATTTATCCATCTAATGTATTTAATTCATTATTTACAACTGAACTGTAAAAGGGTTTTCAAATAATATAATTTCTTAACCGTGTTCAAGGAGGCTTTCAAGGCTAAAAGTTGTTTTAATTAGTGTGGGAATCATACAGTCGTGTATGTTGACAGAGAAATCTCAAATGTTAAATGAAATTGGTACAAATTTTGTCAGATGCTTTTCTGATCTAACACGTCATTTTCAGCACGCTCGCGAGGGTGCCAGGCATTCATTTTTTTAAATGAGTTTCTCTGTATAGATCATGGGAAGACGCGCGTAAAACACTTACACAAAAAAGATTTATTCGTTATACAATAGTAATTTAATTTAAAAATTAAACGTATGAATGACTGAGTAAGCAACGTAACTAGTACAGCATGAGGCAGTACATGAATACACAGGAGATATTAAAATGTAACCAGGCGCGTTGCGATTACACAATTCTTAAGGGCTTCACCGCCCTTTTTAATATAGGCTACCATGTAGGCTCTAGTCCAATCAGCTGACGAAGGCGTCGAGGCAGAAGGTTCCCGACAGGCTAACCGGGAGTGGAAGATCAGTGCATCAACTGATGTCACTGGAGCGCCTCTGACCTAGGTTCGAGTCCTGACGGCGGCAGGATTTTCGACACTAGCTTTTCAGCTAGGTCGAATTCAATCGCTGTCTGGAGGAGAATTCTAGCGGCCGGCTGCTCTGATCTGTTGTTTTCCGTGGTTTCTCCGATCAACACCAGGTGAATGCCGGAGCAGTACCCTACCAAACGGGCCACGGACCGCGCGAGATCTTTCCTTCCTCTTCGTTGTCCTATCTCACCCCTCACACACACACATAGTTTAATGTACTACACTACCACACATGCCGGGAGACCAGTCTGGGATATAGAACTTGTCCAGGCTAGGGCGGTGCCCCGCTGGTGGGAGGTACCTCGTTGGGGAAAATCTCGCTAGTCGACGGTAAGTCGGTATCGAATCTAACCATTCAGTGGGAGATCACCGCCAGCTCCCGATGAAAAAACATGTACTACACTTACGGGACTAATGACCTGAGTAGTTGACGCGTCCGGAATCGTTAACAATCAATTTGTTCATCAAACAATCAACCGGTCCGACGCGACGCGTCTCGGCCTTGGCCACAGAGCAGTTATCGCCGTCCGCAAGCCGCTCGCAGGGCGAGTGGAGGGTTAGTCTACGCCGGTTCTTCTCTTTATAAAGGCTCCCACAGCTCGGAGTGGTAGATCCGCACCGGATGTGGCGCGGAAAGTTACGCTCCAGACGCGGCGGTGGAATTCGGGGTCCGTTCACACCGGAGCGTCAATTATGAGTTACCGTTTGGCGGCAGTTTTCATCCGATAGAGAAGAGGCGCTCTCTTCTATTCATGCAGGGGATAAAAATGCTGCGTTTTACTCACAGAACATTTTCTGAGCATATGCGGTATGGTACTTCTTCCTTCTTTATTTATGATTTTACATTAAACTCTTAATATCTCTTTAGAAAACATAGAAAAGCAGTCCATTATTTTGACCTTTAAAGGAAAAAGTACGAATAATTTCTCACCTTGATGCCATAACAAGAAACGCTTTTCATTTTTAAGAACAAAACATTTTAAAAAGTTTAATGTTATTTGTACTTAATTAAATTACTGAATACGATTATAGGTATTTTTTTACCATTCAGTCGTGTCGGATTTACTGGCGAGCTGAAAACTTTCGACATCTGACGATCCTTTGCCTTGGTTTCCATAGCGAAACTCGAGTGGCAGAGTTGTGCGCGAAGGCAAGGGAGCGAAGAGCAAGGGAGCGACGCGGAGGGAAGCGAAGACTCCCGAGGGCCGGTGGACTTCCACGAAACTCGAGCGGCAGCGGATTAAACGCGTCCGACTGCGTTACAAAATCCGCCGCGGATTAAACGCTGCCAATCCGCTGCCGCCACGCTCGCCTGCCGCGCAGGTCTGAACGTGCTCATAAGGCAGGTCTAAACGTGCTCAACACGTGACGCGAAACTTCCGCTGCGGGCATTCCGCGTGGGCTGCGGATCTTCCGCGCCGGTCTATGGGGGCCTTAAACCTGCGGACTTGGAATGGTGAAGCGATTCCATACAGCGCTATGATCCAATGTCCTCTTCTTCCAATAGGTGCTAGCACAATCGCTGGCATGTATTTATCAGCGCGCTATGCCTGGCATTTGGCTGCACCAAGAGCCTTTGTGGAACTTTCTGGAAATGTGTAAATTCGCTGGCGGAGGCGTCGTGAGTGAGCGGCCCGCCCGCACGGGGTGCGGACTTTGCGATCGGGCTTCATTATCGACGTGAATGTAAAAAGACCGATTACCTGCTAATACAATGTCCTCTGAAAATTGAATTAAAGTGAACGTGTACCAGAAGGAAAGTGTAAACTAGACGGACAGAACTAAACAGAAAGAAAGTGTGATGCTAAAATAGCCCGTACCTTCTTCCCACCATTTTCACGCAAAATTACGCGAAAAGTACTCAAATTTTCGAAAAATTGTTCATGACCTTATTTCAAAATATTTTTAAGGGGCAGATTTCATTAAGAGAAAAATCAGTTTATTTAATATTTTAGTTGTAAAAAGACCCCGAAAAAATGTTGAACTTAAGCAATTTTTGAAAAATCAGGGAGTTAAACGAAAATAAGACATGCACCATTCTCTTAAACGTCCTTCACACTATCCAACAACAAAATTTAATCAAAAACGTTGGAGCCATTTTTTTGAAAATTTGAAAATTTCTCATTGGCTTCATTAAAGTACCATCTAAAATTAAAATATCGGTTAAAAATTCCAAGGGCCGCCATATCAGCCAGATCGATTGGGGAATATCAATTTTGGGGAAAATCTCCTTAACGGTTTAGCCGCTAGCATTGTTCACAGATGACGGACGTTTCGCTGTCTTTCGATTTCATATCAAGAACCCACAAAACATGGATTCTGGCTACACCACGTATTAGAGTATTTTATTTCTAAATTTAGCAACTGGCTTTATCCACTTCTTCGTAACCAGGGGCCTGTAATAAAAGTTGTTCTGCCGAAAATTCATCGTGTTTCGGGGCAGCATTGCATAACTTTCTCTCTGCTCCGTAGGGAGAAATTAAAAAGGATGTAATTAAAATAATACCAAGAAAAAACTACCTGCAGTGCAGTGTAAAAAGCAGAGATAAATAAAATACCCTCTGGAGAGTGTGAGAAGTCTATAAAACACAATTACAAATTCATAATAGTATTAAAGCATCAACTAAACATGCAACTCTAATGAATAGAGTAAAGAAGCTTTTCATAAACATTATACGGAACATTAGTAAGATTATAACATATTTGAAGGGTATGGAAGAACATACTAAAGGTCATATAAAGTGGAAAAATATTTGAAGTTGAGAAAGATAAAAAAAGTATTTTATATAATAGCTACAAATATTTATTGTTGTTACTATATTCGTACAACTGGTCATTCAATACCTGTTTAAGCCTTGATATTTACCAATTGGCCATAAATAGATAAACATTATTGTACCAAATTGATTACATGATTACCACTGTGATTCGATTATAAGTTCAATCCCAACTTAAGGTTTACCATTTTATTCCCCACAATCTTCAATTGACGATAGTAGGAAAGAAAAAATGTAAACATAGAGAGCAAGATTTTGTATTTATGTTTGAAATTTCAATCTTCAGATATTATTTGCGTTTATATTTCGGTATGTTCTTTTAACTTTCATTTTAAACACATTTGAAAAAAATAATGAAACACATGAACATGACTATACATCGCGTTCTGAGAGTGACCATACAACAGGAAATTCAGGCATTCCTTGTGAAATTCAGTCCCAGGCAAAATCATACACAAGAGTGAGGTCGGATATCCGGGATGAGTCCATTTAGAAGGCTGAAAATAGGGACGTATTTCATCGAATGCTTTTCATGGTATTGATATGTCTCTTGATGCTACCTGTGGTCGCAGGAATGTGGAGACAGAAATCCGATCGCTGGCGACTGAGTGAACAGTGGGCGCAAACTCAAATTCATCAGAAGGTTTTTTTCTTTTCTTTTCTTTTGGATAAAACAATACAAAGATCAGTGTTAATAACTCTACATTTGTTATAGTTGCTTATATCTACTTACAATTAACTTACAATAATCTTACAAATAATTTTAAAATACAACTTACATTACTGCTAGGGTGGTAGAGGTATCTTTGTACAATAGCTCTACTTTGGATCGATAAAATCTGAGAATTTATTTAGGAATGTATGAAAAGGACATTTATTTTTAATTCGGGTTCTGTGAGTTGGGTTATGGCAATCTTAGCAGGGTTAGTTTGGGTAAATTTGGTATGTTTTGGAAGAAGTGGGTAGATAAAAATGAATGTGGTTATTATCCGAATAAAAGAAGAATGTGGTTGACAGTTCCCGGCGACATGGTGACGTCAGCTCCGTAACCTAGGCAACAGCGAATCAAAAGTATCGCCATTTGCCCGATGTTGTCACGTTTGAACTGCGAAATGAATCGCGTATCCGGAGTGCTGCAGTTTATCGGCTGAGCGTCGACGTTTGGGAGTAATTGGCGAAGGATGAGAAAATGTAAGTTCCTTATTTATTTTCTTTCTTTTACGTGTTACGATTTTCCCCGATTTCTCTCAGCTGTTCGTCTTATTGTTCAAAGCACGTGGTAGAGCGCGCAGTACGCGGCAACGCTGCCCCCATCCACACCGAACTGTCAACCACATTCTTCTTTTATTCGGAGTATAGTAATCGGTTCTATCTGGAATTCGTTATAGAGTTGTGCATTGGAGACGTACCATGGGGCATTGGGGTGATGGTGCGCAGGAACTGATTTTTGATTACTTGCAGTTTTTTGGTGTTTGAGCAGAACGTCATGCTATAAAACGAGATCGGAAATGTTAGAAATTTACGGTATAAATTAAAAAAGAATGTGCAGGGGAGAGCGGGGTTTGCTGGCACAAATGACTGGTTAGCACTCAAGTTACTACTTCAGCCACGTGTCTTGAATACGTCCAAGCTTTGTGTCACGTGTCTTACACGACCTAAGAAACTCGTCACAAGCCTCAGTATGACCTCTGTAAAATGGCGGAACCGTGCTCTCAAATGTGTTACAGCATGAAGAGAAATAATTTAGGTAGTTAATTGATAGTATTCTAGAATACTGGGAAGAAAAAAAATGGTTTATATTTTTTTAGCTAAAACTTTCAACCAAGTTCTTGACTTTCGTGTATCAGTTTCTAAGTTTTGTGTTCTTTGTCATATCTAAGGATATCTTTAATAAAAAATTCCGTTCGATGTTGGTTGACAGAGTGTAAATCAACCCCATTGTCTGTATGCCAACAATATCCACAAAACAATACAATGCTCTGATATTTTTATTCACACCTAGGGTAAGGACACCAGTTAAGAACATTTTCGTTGATTGATTACATCGTGTTTTCGGGAGAGTCAACTGCTATGGTCATTAGTCCGGTAAATGTAGTGCATTATTTGGAAGGTGGCAGAGTTCTTCCCCTGTTGGATGGTGAGATCCGTCGTCGACCTATATTTGGGGTTATGGGGTTTTCCCCAAATTAGGTGTCCCCAGGGGGGCACTGACCCGCGACAAGCTCTAAGATATCGACTGGTCTCCCGGCATGTGTGGTAGTGTAGTGCATGTTAGTGTAAGTGTATGTGAAAGGGGTGAGGATAGGACAAGGAGGAGGAAGGAAAGATCACGTGCGGTCTGTGGCTCGTTTGTTACCGTATTGTTTAGGCATTCGTCAGGTGTTGATTAGGAAGACTTCGGAAAACTACTGATCAGAGTAAACGGCCACTAGAATTCTCCTCCAGAGAGAGGCTGAATTCAACATACCTATCTAATTATTGACGAAAACCCTATTACCACCGTAGGGATTCGAACCATGGAACCTACTGCTCAGCGGCACTTCAGTGACATTAGTTGAAATCCTGAGTACCGAAGCAGGTAACATTGTCATAGTGTTTTCAAAATTATTTTGCTACAGCCTTAAATTCCCTGTGTGAAATTCAATGGTCAAAGAGCACAGTTCTTTCTGAAAAGATCGGTTGCCTAAAATTAACCAATTTTCATTTGTTCTATTTATTTACAAACCCTGATTTTGTACTACTAGTGGAGACTTAAAAATTGTAAAATTTTGAGAGTGGTCAGATATTCGACTCTGTAGTAGCTTTCAAAGTATCCGATACTGAAATAGTCCCTTTATGTTGCACTATTGCAATACCAAAAACAAGATATTTTGAGCTTATTTTGTGGTATAAAATAAATAAACTGAGTAATCTGCGTTCTAATCCTAATCAATAGAAAGCATAAGCCCTATGTTTTCCAAGTTTGTCCTCAGTGTGAGAGTTTCAATTCCTATTTTTCAAATTTTCTACTTGACGGTGGGCTACTGGTATAGTTACCCTACTACCTACCATTTTTCATGGATTAAATTTCTTTTAATTTATGACATATTTCCAAAAGCAGAAATATATATTTTCAAAAATACTAGTGAGCTACTTTGCTACGGGTCCATGTTTCGCACTTATCTGCTGTGCCCCCCCTACTGACTACTTGTAAAACCTTTAATGTGAATCCCCTTGAACAGGAGCTTCGCTGTTTCAAGGGTGGGCTAGAACTCTTTTTATGTAACTAATATATAATGTTCATTGCTAGCAATAAATATTATTAATAACAATATTATTAATATTAATAATACTACTATTAATAATATTATTAATAATAATAATATGTTTTAACATTTGTTGTCATTTATTTTATCACGTGACTATCATCTGCTACGTTATATCGTTTATTGTTTAATTTAGAATAGAAAATATAAATATACTTTTTGGCAACCCTAGTCTTAGGGGAAGGGATCCCCTTCCTGTCGTTTCTCTTACGAAAACGACGATTTGTACTAAACGGACATGAAAGGGTTCTAACTTCTTGTTTTCAGCCGATGACGTTTGGTTTTCTGTCTTTCATTTATTTTTCTTTCTTTGTAACTTAAGTCTGCAACTTAGCCGTGCTCGTCTAACGCAAGTTTCAGTTATCTTTATCGTGAAACGTAAAAAAATTAAATCAGGTTACCTTCTAAGTGTAGAAACAAGAAGCATTCATTTTTCGTAAGAGGTACAAAAAGGTTGATGAAATCAAATTGAAGACTGATTTTTAAATACTTAATTTTGAAACAATCGGGACTGCTGTAGTTGCCTATGTCAGGCTGTTGCTGTTCCTGAAGACCAAACAGTGAGAACATTTGCTTTTGTTTGTATAAACAGAACTGAAAAATGATTCATTTTTACATTCATTTATATCTCCACGCTTTCATGGAGGAAGTGTGCCAAACTACCCCATGTAAGTGCCAACCTGCCTCAATGCCTGTGCCTACCATCCTCATAAGTGGGATTGGTTGGCACATCTTGACTTGAAAACTTATAACGACTCCAAAAGTTCGATAGTCATACATTCACAAATAAAATGAATACCATAAGGGAGTCAAATATAGTTTCCTTTGATGCAAAGAAACATGTCAAAATTAAATCAGATTATAATAAAAAACTATTAACTAGTACCAATCAGGTTACTAAAAATGGCGAAAATAATATCAAGCACCGAGTACATTGAGCCTTCAGTAACAAACACTATTTTTAGAATATATTTTGCTTAGTTTAATTTTCGGATAATTTTTACATATAATATTCCACATATATTCGTAGCTATCACTTTTTTAAATGAATTTTATCCTTTAGCTTCATTGTCCATTCACATAGCAATCAAAGGACGATAGTGGATGCGAATGCACACTATACAATAAGCAAAGTTTACAGAACAGTAATGTGCAGTAAATGTGCAATTCAAAGGAAATATGATGGGAATGCTGAGCATGTGCACTGGCGAGTCAAATGTCAGGGTGTCATTGAATCGGTTCAATGCAACTGTGAGTTAAACTAGATAATACATTGCTTCTAATTCCAGTTCTCTCTTCTCTGGAATTTCCACAGACGTTCTTTATTATTATGTACAGAACATTTGTGTTGCGTCTGTATACTCGCGAATGGGAACGTTTGTCAAATAAGGATATTCCAAGAGCCTCCAAAGTCAATACTTATATTTTCACATAGTGTAATAATTGCTAGATAATATGTGAAGTTGAAATAATAAAATTATCTCCATTTTACATTTGGTATTTTCATTAAATTTTGAAATTAATAATAATTTTCATTATAGAATTTGTTAAGGTATGCTAGTGAAAATCTACTAATGAGATGCTAGTGAAAAAGATTATGGGTAATTGAGAAGAAATCTACAGAAGTGACTGTTTCGTAAAAAGAATTTTACCAAAGAATTTTATATATTTTCCTTAACTTCGATTCCCTTATGCTTTTGTCTCAAAGATAATTAACCGATATTTCAGGATACTTGCACAATTTTGGTTTCAATATATTTGTTTAAAGTAAACATCACATAGAGTTCTATGTATTTTAAATGTTATTGAAGCAATGCTCAATAAGCATTGTCTTCAGTCAGATACACAGAGGGAGAATGAACTGCCCATCGAATCATATAGCGTGACTGTTCAAACATATTTTAGACAAAAATTCTGTAGCAAAGCTTCACACGGCCTGTGACACCTGATTTTTCAGGAAGCAGAGACATTATAATGAATAAAATTTCCATTTTCTATTGTAATGTATATGTTTGCACAGTGATGGCCTTTGCGAACGTAACTATAACCTCACCCACTCACATGCCTACATGATGTGGCGACTCTGCGATAGATTGCAACTCGCAGAACAAAATAATGAATAATTGGTGGAAAATAAGCGTTAAATCTTTTAATTTTACGAGTTTATGAAAATTTAGAGCTTTTACTGTAAAATCCATAAGAACTAGTGGTGCTAAAACAGCACGTACTTTATCGTCTGTACTTTCAGGGAAAATTACGCGAGAAGTACTCAAATGCCCGACAAATTGTACATGATCTTATTTCAAAATCTATCTTTCAGAAACATATTTCATTAAGGGATAAAGTATCTAACTTCGTAATTGTAGCTGTCGGAAGACTCCGAAAAAATTTTGCAATTTTTGCAATTTTCAAAAAATCAGGGTTTTTAACGAACATGAGACCTGCACCATTCACTAAAACGTCCTTCACACTATCAAACAACAAAATTTAATAGAAAACGATAGTCATTTTTTTAAAAACTTGGAAAATGTCTCAGAGGCTTCATGTAAAGTACTTCCCAAAATTAAAATATCGGTTTCAAATTCAAGGCCGTGACATCAGTCAGATCGTTTAGAAAATATCAATTTTGGAGAAAATCGGATGAACGGTTTAGCCGCTAGCATTGCACACAGACTTTTTGCCGTCATTCGATTTTTCGGTATCAAGGACCCAAAAAGCATGGATTCTACATTCACCACGTGTCGTATGATTTTTTCCCAAAATTAGCAACTGGGTTTATCCACTTTTTCGTTACCAGAATCCTGTAATATGAGTTTTTCTGCCAAAATTTTGCCGCTTTTTCGCGCAGCTTTACATAACTGTTTCTCTTCTCCGTAGCGGGAAGTAAAAATAGCTAGCTACGATAACATATCTGGGACCTACTACGTTTCAATTAAAGACCAAATCATGAAATTTGATTTAGTGTAAAGCTGAAATTGATCTCTAAATGAAAACCCTGAGTGCTATAAATTAATAAATTTTGTTATCTCTTATCTTAGTTGTGTTGAGTATTGTTGTGTGTGTACTCGTACATCAAGCTGCTGTACAATTCTTAACTACTCGACCAGTATGTACGATCATTTATTATTTTCATTATTTATTTATTCTTAAACGGATGGTAACCCCAATTCAACAAAATTGATTCATAAAATTTACCATTATAGAAAGAAAAAGTTACAAAGTTTGAGGAATTAAATATAAAATTTACAAAATACAAGAAAGACAAAATACTAACAAGCCCGCAAAACAAGTAATCGCATAATACGGAAATATAAAAATGAGAATAACGCAATTGTTCACAGTAAAAGTGAGAGACACAAAATAAGAAATAAAACACGAATTTTATTTACGATTGTTACCTCTATGACGTCTTGAAATACTCATTATTTTAACATTTCTCACGGCTTGTGCGAGAAGTGAAACACTGTATAGTGATGTATCCCTCTCTGGCGGCGGGGTGCAGGGGGATGCTGAGGGGGAGGAAGAAGAGCCGGGGAAGGGTGTAGGGCGGTAGCGCCGGCTTCCGCTACGAGGCCTACTTCCGGCGCCATGAGCGCAGCCGGAACCTGGCCCGATCTCCGGAAGTGGGCGAAGGAGGTACCGGGCTAACCTGACTAGACTTTGATCTCGCAGGGCGGAGAATAATAACGCTTGCGTTTTGGGAGACAAAATCACGAGGGCTGCCAAAGGGCTGAAGCATCGCCTCTGAAGCTGGTGCTCCTGGCAACGTGAGTGGGGGAGACTGGAGCAGCGAGTCCCTATCCTCCTCGCTACCTGATCCACAGTAAAGAGGAGAACAGACGGGACCCGAATTGTGTGCTTTACTTTAGCTGTAACTTATCGCTTTTTGCATTTTTTCTTTTTCATTTTTTTCATTTTTCCCCTCATTTTTGCCAGATGAATTTCAATATAATAGACGATTTGCTCAATATTTATTTTTTTAAAGCACCTCTTTTTAATTTCAAATATTTTTATTCTACTTGGAGTTGTACTTTAAAATGTTTTTAAAGTTGTCTAATAATAATAGAACGAAAAGATACGTTTATCACTCATTTAGCGTAAACACAATTTGAACATTACGGACAAAATTTTATTTGTGCGAGGAATCTGGCTGAACTATTTTGACATAATGAGATCTTTCTTGAATGATAAATAGAAGTGGATAAATAACTTCAGTATCTTCACGGATCGAAAAAATGCTTAAGGTTTTTTTCATTTTCCATAATTAAAATTCTAAGTATCTGTAAATGTAGACAGCTATTACGGGTAGTAAACACATTGCAACTTATATCATGTGGTGTGCAGCCTGAGATGAGGTTTTCTGGCAAAATTCGTTGGCGGTGAATGGCGTTACGTCATGTGCAGGGCCGAGAGCTCGTGGTGTGAGTTCAGAAACAAAGCAGCAACGAGATCACGTGATGCGCCTAGTGACTGCCATCAGAAACATATCGAATTCATTACGAGTTTAATTTTAATTTAATTTTTTTGATAGTTCAGAAACATTCCGTTGATGCCACTTTTTTTGTGATCCATACGTTTTCTCCATGAGGGCGTAACCAACTAAGTTGAAAGAAATATTTGTTAAAATAAAAACAAAATATTTGTAAAAATGCATTCGGCCATTTACTAGAAGTGAGTAAAATCCAGCTTCAATTAAATCTTAAACTTATAGACAGCTGGGTCTCCAAAATAAATATCAAATTAAATCCAAAAACTTCTGTAAAAATGTTCACCCAGAGACCATATAATCCTTCCACTCCACTTACATTAAATCAGGAAATAATTAACTGGAACCCGCGTAACAAACTCATCATACATCTAGATTTTTTAATGGATACAGAATTAAACTGGAAACAACATATAAATAATAAAATATTACAGGCTTACAGAAAACTCCACCAACTGTCAAATAATAAACAGGTCTGACAAACTTCCAGATTACACAGCCCTATAACTATATTGAAAGCCACAATTAGACCACTCTTATTACATGTTTATCCTGTTTGGATAAATGCCCCAAATTGTACACAAAATAATTACAGGTCGTTCAAAAGCCGTTTCTCCGTACAAAAAGGCACCATGGTTTCCAACCAACAGCTGCACAGTGAATTCTAACTCGAAACTATAGAAAACCACATCACATATCTCTTCACACAGTTTTACCATAGCTTACTTCAAATCTCTAGAATAAGTCCGCATGGTTACGCAGAAATCCCAATCACGATGCCCATATTAAAAATAGTTTTATCTTCTATACCTTCCTTTCAAAGTTGTCTGAAATATAACTCCCCTGAGGTCTGCCCATAAATAATTCCTCCTCCAAATATGTAATTTTTAGAATTAAGGTATTAGTATTGCCTTCATATTAAGCCAACAATACAAAAGTAGAGTGTGATCTGAAATTTGTAAAACTTAAAAATAAATAAGCAATCGCACTTACAATATTATGAAACAATTTATAATACGACAAAATGCCAAAAAATAACTCCAAGAAATTGTTAAAACCGCTTAAAAGCAATAATGTACAAAATATATGATAAATGAAGAAACCCTGATTATTTCTATTTTTTATAATAATTTATTATTAATGATTATAATGATTTACATTGACATAAATGTAATGGAGTCAATGGTCCTTCGATTTGTAAATCTGTTGTTCGCGTACTAGAAGAAGCGGAGAGAACGCTCAAGTAAAAGAAGACGTAAAATGTAACACATTACCTCGTTCTTCGTTCCAACAAAGTTTTTCAAAACCTACATAAACTACAAAAACTTTTCTTTCGTTTTCTTTTGCGTTTGCAAGAAACTTTGTTTCTAAACTAGTTTTGCAAGAACTCGCTCTTGTCCGTCTTATGAGTGTTCCTTTATATATGATACCGTTGAGACGGAAATAAGTGTTCAGTAAGAAATGAGCATAGGTGCGAGTGGAATAATAAGGTATATAAAGCAATACTTGTATAGTTAAATACATTTTCATTTTCCTTCGTTAAAAAATTGTAACAATAAACTTGTGCGTGATATGATCCAAATAATTACCGACTTGTTAACAAAATTGACCATTCATTTTACGGTCACCATCCTATAAAGACAGTGTATTCAGTTAATTGTAATAAATTTTCGTAAAGTATTATTTTGTATTAACACAACGAAAGAGATGTTCTCACTCGCGATCTTTGTACTTGGCCGATATGCATATTCCCAGAGGAAGGTTTCGTTGTGACTGAAATAGCTTTACGACCCAATAAACTCTTGTTATGATAAGTTTTCTTCTTCTTCTTCTTCTTCTTCTTCTTCTCCTTCTTCAACATTCAGATGTATTTGTATTTACTTTTATTTGGTTTGTGAACATCAAACAGAAATTTTCTCATTTGTAACATCTCAGCATTTTCTCCGTGAACCTAATGAAATTTACCAGCCCCATAATCACGAAGTTATCGGTTAAAACACACAGGCCCCAAAATAACCAAAAAAATACATTTCCAAAGAATTATTTAGATGATTATTTTGATTGGATGTCACTTGTATGCTTTTGGGTGTCTTCCAGTTCCAAATCCTCACGGCCACTCTTTCAATGGCAGTATGAGTCGAGGCGTTTGCACCAAGGGGGAACTCACGAGGCTACGAGGAGAGCCAGAGGCAGCTCATGCGGACAGGTGGGACTGTGCGGAGGCTGATAAAAAAGGAGAGCGTTTCGGGGCGATAACTAGGGCGGGCACACGGACGAGCAAGTGCGCCAGCGAGCGAGCGAGCGAGCGAGCGAGCGAGCGGGTGGGCGGGCGCGCGCCGGTCTGGATGCCGGTGATTTAGATAGCGGCATCGTTAGCGCCTCGTTGCCATCGCCGCCATCATTGCGTGTGGCCCCGCCGCGCGCTCCCGTTGGCATTTCCACCCCGACGCACCCCACAGCCTCTGCTGCGACCGCAACTGCCGTTCGCGACTCGCTCGTCTGCAACACTGAGCCCCGGCCCTCGCTCCCACGGCCTCGCTCGGGTCCCGTCTTCTCCGATCAACGCCAGGCGAATGCCGGAGCAATACCCTACCAAACGGGCCACGGACCGCGCGCGATCTGTCCTTCCTCTTCCCTGTCCTATCCTCTCCTCTTACACACACACTTACTCTAACATGCACTACACTACCACATATTTCGGGAGACTGGTCGGGAGCTTAGAGCTTGTCCCGGCTGGGGCGGTGCCCCGCTGGTTGGAGAGTCCTGGTGAGGGGGAAACCCCGCTAGACGACGGTAGGTCGGCGCCGGATCTCGCCATCCTGTGGGAGAAGATCACAGCCATCTCCCAATGTAAAACATGCACTACACTAACGGGAATAATGACCAAAGCAGTTGACGAGCCCGGAAACACGAAAAAAGCAATCAATCAATCAATCAATCAATCAATCGCGTTCCGTGCCCTTGTGACCTCCTGGTCATTAACTCGTCTTTGATCTCCCCACAACCTCTGTGCCGCGGCCGCAACTGCCATCCGTGACTCGCTCGTCAGCAACACTGAGCCCCGGCCCCCACTCCCATCCCCCACTTCCACTCCCACCCCAATGCCACGGCCTCTCTCGGGTCCTGTGCCCTTGTGACCTCGTGGTCATTCACTCATCTTTGATCTTGTCGAAGGTATTCCTCCCCTCAGCTCTCCTCTATCTACGTTCACCTCTGCCTCCACTGTTATTGACGTAGCTCGCCTCATTTAACCTCTAAAATCGTGCAAACCAATTCTGTTATCCGCGATGAACCATCTGTAAAAAACTGGGAGCGTTTCTATGGATTCAACATGATATCATTGCAATCACGACCACTCACCATCTTTGTACGCTTTCCTCAAAGAATCTTCCTCCATTCCTCTCTCCGTCATCTACCTCCACATCTTCCACTACCAATGTCTTTGCATTTAACCTCCTAATCTAATAGAAGCAATTTTACTCCAAGTTGATGTAGCTCTCCTATTGATGACAGAGTGAGGTGGCTCAGTGCATCTACTGATGTCATTGCAGTGCCTCTGACCGGAAGGTCCTATGTTTGAGTCCGGACAGTGGCAGGATTTTCGATACTAGCTTGCTAGTTAGGTTGAATTCAGTTGCTGTTTGGAGGAGAATTCTAGCGGCCGGCTGCTCTGATTGGTAGTTTTCAGTGGTTTCTCCGATCAACACTAGGCGAATGCCAGAGTAGAACCTTTAAAATAGGCAACGGACCGAGCGCAATCTTTCCTTTCTCTTCCTTGTTCTTTCCTATCTTCACCCCCTACAGACTCACACTAACGTACTACACTACCACACATTCCGGGAGATCGGTCGGAAGCTTAGAGCTTGTTCCGGCTGGGGCGGTTCCCCGCTGGTGGGAGATACCTGGTTGGAAAGAATCCTGGCTAGCCAACGGTAGGTCGGCGCTGGATCTCGCCATCCTGCCGGGGAAGATCACCGCCACCTCCCGAGGAGAAAACATGTACTACACTTATGGGACTTTTCGACATCGTTAGTTGACGCGCCCGGAATCACTAACAACCAAGCAACCCTTTCCTGTTGCCACATATCCATCTCTCGTCCAATACCACTCTCAACACCAATCCTGTCCTCTTGCAGACGGCATCGCCACCGCCATCGCCGCTGTCGTAAAGAAGGCAGAGAGTGCACGTTTTTTCGCCGAGTGTGCGATGAAAGGGCGGAATATTTCGGCGGTCGAGGAGTCGAGTGGAACGACCTGCTCTTAATGGTGCCTTCAAGACTCCTCGCCGTCGCCTGATTGACGCGTCCATGGAAATGAAATTACTCGACCACGTCTCGTTTTGAAATGATAGCAGATATTTCCGAAAACTGGAATTCTAGGATATGAAGATTTTTTGAATAATTTTTGTTCAGTTTCTTTCCACCATACAATTTTGTAAAGGAAATCAAATTATACCGTTTTTCTGTTAGTTTATTTTAATTTTAGTTCATCAAATAAATTAATATTATTATTGAGTTTTTCTTAATTCCTGTAATATACTGTATTCCTAACTATTTTATTTACGACAGAGCGGACCGGTAGCGGTAGCTCAGTGCATCAACTGATGTCACTGCAGCGCCTCTAACTGGGAGGTCCTAGGTTCGAGTCCTGACGGCGGCAGGATTTTCGGCACTAGCTTTCAAGCTAGGTCGAATTCAGCTGCTGTCTGGAGAGAATTCTGGCCGGCTGCTCTGATCGGTAGTTTTCCGTGGTTTCTCCGATCAACACCAGGCGAATGCCGGAGCAGTACCCTATCAAACGGACCGCGCAATCTGTCCTTCCTCTTCCTTGTCCTATCCTCTCCCCTTGCACACACAATTACGCTAACATGCACTACACTACCACATATTCCGGGAAACCGGTCGGGATCTTAGAGCTTGTCCCGGCTGGGGCGGTGCCTCGCTGGTGGGAGAGTCCTGGTTAGGGTGAAACCTCACTAGCCGACGGTAGGTCGGTGCTGGATCTCGCCATCTAGCAGGGGAAGATCACCGCCATCTCCCGAGAAAAAGCATGCACTACACTAACGGGACCGAAGCAGTTGACGCGCTCGGAAACACGAAAAAATCAATCAATCAATCAATCAATCAACGACAGAGCGATAATGTACGATGGACGCAGTCATTATAATGCAGTGGGACCAATGCTAAAACGGATTTATTACAATAATTTTACACTATTATTGTTACATTACTTGTTACAGTATGAAACTTAACAGACAACAGAAATATGTTTTTAATCGTTGGAAATTCATCAGCTGAAAATTCATCCTTCATAACATTTTTACATTTATTTACATGATATTCTGAGGACTGAAACAAAATGTAATGAGAAACAATCAGTGTTTTCTTAATTTTATGTTCATCAATAACATGAATCTCTGCTATGACTTTAAAAAAGGTTATTGTCAGTGGTTTCGGTTTTCCGTGATTATATTTCAGCTCACAAATTATATATTATTTTGAATTTTGCATTTTTAATGTGTTTTTTTCTTTTTTTCGAAATTTCTGACATTGATTCTTACTTTAATAAGAGCCTTTCCTTTCATACTTCTAACTTCACACAAATTTCATACAATTATTCTTCATACTTCCAATCATACTTCAAATAAGGGCAGTTTCTTTATTTCCAACATCATCAAAAGTCACCATCCATTCATCCTCCTCCCCGTATTATCATTGTCACTGCTACGCCTGTCAGTTATCTTCATCATATTGTGGACACATCACCTGCCGTCGTTGGCTTCCCACGCTGCCACCCTCGTCTCCTCTGCTGTTGCCCTTGTCGATGTCTGCGCCACTGCGCTAGCCGGCGTCACTCCCCGCCACCCCCCACCCCGCTCCTCACCCCTGGCTCACCCCGCCCCTCCATCTCCGCGCCTCCCGCCCCCACGGCTTCCATCGCCCTCACTGCACCCCAGCCAACGCCATCGCCGCCCCCACCGCCATCGCTGTCCCCACAGCCATCGCCACCTCCACGGCCATCACCGCCCCCACCGCCCAACCGCCCCCACCGCCCAACCGCCCCCACCGCCCAACCGCCCCCACCGCCCAACCGCCCCCACCGCCCAACCGCCCCCACCGCCCAACCGCCCAACCGCCCCCACCGCCCAACCGCCCCCCACCGCCCAAACCGCCCCCACCGCCCAGCCGCCCCCACCGCCCAGCCGCCCCCACCGCCCAACCGCCCCCACCGCCCAACCGCCCACCGCCCAACCGCCCCCACCGCCCAACCGCCCCCACCGCCCAACCGCCCCCACCGCCCAGCCACCCCCACCGCCCAACCGCCCCCACCGCCCAGCCGCCCCCACCGCCCAACCGCCGCCACCGCCCAACCGCCCCCACCGCCCAAACCGCCCCCACCGCCCAACCGCCCCCACCGCCCAACCGCCCCCACCGCCCAACCGCCCCCACCGCCCAACCGCCCCCACCGCCCAACCGCCCCCACCGCCCAACCGCCCCCGCCATCGCCGCCTTCATCGTCATCGCCACCCCCACCGCCCAACAGCCACCCCCCCACCGTCCAAACGCCATCGCCGCCTCCACCACCATTGCCGCCCCCATCGCCCCTGCCTCCCCCGCCATCGCCGCCCCCCTGGCCAACCGCCACCGCCCCCCACCATCGCCGCCTCCACCGCCCCCGCCCTCGCCTGTCGATGTGCGCGGCCGCCAGCGATAGGCACCGCCTGCTTCCCACGGCCCTGCGCAAATATTCGGCGTCGCGCCGAAATGAAATCCTGTGACGTCTGCCCGCCGCCGCGCCGTGACGCATCCTCCGCCAGCCCTTTCCCGCCCTCCGCCCTCGGCAGACGGCGCTCGCCCATCCAACTTCCGTGGGGGCTTATGAGCATCGGATGGCTCTCCCGGTGGCAGTGATGGTTTGCACTCTTGGAAGGCTGGAATGACTGATACAAAAATGCTACCTGTATCCATGTAGTTTTCACTAAAGGCATGCACTCTCAATTATTATTTATCATGTTTTAAGCATTATGGGGTGCGACTTCTAGTGCAATTGTTTCGCTCCCCTATTTCTGAACACGACGATTCAAATTCTAGTTACTTCATGTAGAATTTGTGATAGATAAAAAGGATTTGCGGGAGGTATTCTGGAGTCCATCCGTTTCCTCTGTTCTTCATTACAACTCATCTCCATTATTAGCAACATACACAACAACTATTACTTCTCATTATTCTTTTATTCATCTCGTGTTTTAAAAAGCGCTATCCAGTGACAGATCCAAGTAACCGCGCTCCGGTACAACCGCATCTGGTGATCTCGCTGCAAACAAGGCTTTCGATAAACAAATAACATGTTTTAAATGACACTTGTTTTATCGCAGTTTATTTTAGCTTTTCACTTACTTAAATTAGAATGGATCAGTTGTTTTCTACTGCATTCCATCAATAGTTTATTCACAGAGTTTTTGTTTCTCACAATATGTGATTGTAACACAAAATTCACAGGGTGGCCAGGGAGATAAAATCTTCAGCTACCGAGAGTACGCATAATAGCATTGAAAGGCCATAGAATAGACTGCTTCCTGTCGCGATGGAAACGAATTCTGTTTTGGCACTATTATGGTTCAATGTGCGCTCGATTTTGCCGACGTCTAAAGGACTAGCGAAAAGCATAAATAAATATTTCTTTAATAAAACTTTCATATCAGGAGCGTGATTTTTTTTGGGTGTCGAGATGAAATAATTGTTGTCGAGGTCGGGAGATCATCACATTTTGTTTCACAATCGTATAAAAATTCTTATATTACGAATCACAATTTATTTAATCTTTAGCCTTGAAGCTCCAATCAAAATTTTGTTTTCATGCGTTGTCTTATGCAGATAACGACGAATGTAAGAGAGTGTAGAAAAGGCGCAGAAACAGGGGAGGTAACCGAGTTTGTGGTGAAGAAGAGCAGTGAAGGGTTGGTGAGGACCGTGCTGGAAATGCTAGGTTATTTCAGCTTCTCTCTTACATATGATGGTACACCCAATAAATCATTGACTCCCCAAATGTTCATAATGGGTAAATGGTGTAAATAATTTATTATAACGATAATGAATTCATTATACGCGAACACAATTACAACTCATTGGAGCTCAACGAGCACATCAGTTATGGGTTCTCTCCTTTTGCGTGCAAGTGCATTAAAAGCAAATATTCAGACTATTGTTTTTTATTAATCTATTACTTGCAAGTGAAATGATTTCAAGTGGCGTTGTTTTGCAAGAGTTACCATAAAATTGGAAAAATAATCTTATTCGGTGAGCTTTCGTTTCTGTTGTCATTTGGCAGTGTACGAGGAAAACGATAGAATATTGGTTTTTCATTTCATGTTTGGCGTTTCTTAAATTTTTCCTCACTTTTTGAGAAAAAATTGAATAAAAAATGTTTTTGGATGACTTTGTGAGAAGGAATTAAGTATGGTATTTAACGATATGATTTAAAATCATGATTAATAATTATAATCAGCACTCAAAAGTTGAAAACAATAAATGCTCCCGTAATTAAATCATCACAATTTGTCGACTGTTTTGATATTTCCTAGAACGCCCGATTTGCAAGCTCGAGAAACGAAGAATGAAAACCAAAAATAACAAAAACACATTTGACTTTTCCTTCCATGGAATGGGTACACATTGAAAAGAAAAAATAATTTTAAGAATATGGCGATTGCACATTATCATCTTGTCTCTAAAAGGTAAAGAAAAGAGAGAGGATTTTGAATCTGTTGCTTGTCCATGGGATTTCATTTATCCGTTTCTTGTGCAGTTCTTTTCGGGGTCTCAGTTACACCTATTTCTGTCTTTTGTATATTATATCATTACAAATACAAGTTTATACTACAAGATTTTCAACAAATATCAAACCCATTGAAGTTTAGATCTAGTTTGATTTAATTCCCTGCCTTCAGATGAGGATTAGACAGAATTCGTATTGTGAAATAACTAACCGTGACAAACTGAGGAGAAAAACACAATTAATATTCTTATAACTGTATTAATTTCCCTCGTTATATAGGATCTTTTCAAATGTCACCTTTAAATAGGTAATGCAATGTTATTTTAATCATCAATGAAAAAGTATTAATTGTAGATCCTCAAATAAACGTAAATTCTTATTGCGTATATGGTACATACATTATTTTTACTCGTATGTTTATTTAAAATGCACAAAAACTTTCTATACAATTGTTATTTTAATAAATATGTTTATCTAAAATATTGGATTTTAGTTCAGGACAAAACCCGCACACTTGTGAATATTTCTCAGTATAAATTTCCAAAACGAAATATTAGTTTAATGTCCCTAAAACTCAAAAGTTCATAAAACAAAACACACGAATTTTATGAGACCATATAAGACCGATATGAGACCATCTATATATTTTTGTAGCTAAAATCTTCCCGTAATTGCGAGTAAGTTTTAGAACAACGAGTGAACTGAAATTCATATTTACTCTTTGGCAACGATTACATCAATTTACATCGATTACATCAATCAGTCTCCGGGAGTTGGTGATATGACCAGCATCTCACGCTGAATTTGAGAGCTTCAAGAACTTTCCGACTCTCATTTAATGGATAAAAATTCTATAAAAGTTATGATATTCTTTTTCAATTACTGGTTTTATATCAAGATACCGTAGATGCTGGGTCTTCAGTAACGGGTATTTCTGTTAGTAGTGGGTCGAGAGATGGCAATATCTGATTGTTTTATAATATTTGTTGAATTCTTCGAAACTTCCCCTTTAATAAGGTAAACAAATGTTTTTGTGTCACCACATTTCCTTTTTTGTCCTGTAAATGCACATAAAAGTTTTCCTACTTTTTTACTTCTTCCTTCAAAATGTGAACGATTATTATAGAACACTGCACACAAATTTAGAACATTGCGACGAATTACAGAAATCATCATCAAATTTTCATTTTATTGAATGTACTTTGCCTTTACGTGAAGAGGGCAGAAAGGAAGTTATTGGTGTCAGTGGAATTATTTCTAGGTAAACATAGTAAATAGAATGAAACATCGGTTTATATTTAAAATACTATTACAATTGGCGGAATACTCAGATCTTTCCTCCTCAGGCTTTACGTATTTTAGAAATCATTAAATTATCAAAAATAATTTTCCTCCACACATTGAAGAATATACTTATTATTAAGGGCGAAAGTCATTTTTTTCACTTTAGAACAATGCCTTTTAGTATAGAAATTCATTTTATGATATGACAAAAGAAAATGACCAATTTTTATGTCATTATTTTGCATATTTTGTCGATTTCGTCTAGTGAGTCAATTTTGACCTTTTTTCGTCATTTTTAATGCATTTTTCTGATTTCATCGATTTAATGTCATTTTAATGGTATACTAGCTTCAAATAACATTTTCGAGATGCAACATATGTTCTTCACAGAAATACTCAGTACCGTATTCTATTTGTTCGCTCAGAAATTGTTTTGACAGCCGTTGTGAATATGTAATTTTTGTGACGTATATCAGCGCCATTGCCGGTTCGGCCGATTTAGGGAGAACTAAAGACAGAGATTTCATGGTTAAGAACAGTCCAAACAAAAGTTTGCAAGCTGAGTTCACTTGAACGAATGGAAGAAGCCTCCATTTCATCAGTAACGTATCCTATAGCTTGAGTTCATTCGAATTGGTTTTGATTAGATTTTTTACGTCTTTTTCTTTGGTTTTAGAGCATTTTTAAAGCATTTTAAGAGCATTTTTGGCCACGTTTTAGGTCATCAAAATCCGCCCCTACTTATTATCCATTTCATTCCCTTTCACTGAGCCAAAATGTTCAGAAGTCCTTCCTCCGCCCATAAGTCGAAATCCGAGTGAATCCCTCTCCGCTCGCCATTCACAGCGTTGCCTCGCGAATTTTCCGTCGCGGTCATCTTCGTCGTTATTCATTGGGGCGAGTGCATCGTGAGGGCGTCTTCGCAGAGGCTGGGCGGGCGGCGACGCGGCTGGCGGGGCGGGGGCGTGGGCGAGGGAGGCGGTCAGCGTGGCGGGGGCGGGAGGGGCAGGCCGGGTGACGGATGGCGTCTGGCCGCCGCAGATAAGCGCGCCGCATCCATCAGAGCGGCCGGCGTCAGCGCTGCCCCCCCCCCCGCCCCCGCCCCCGCCCCCTCCCCCGCCCCCGAGTGCCAGCGTCGCCACCGCCGCCTCCGCCTCCTCCATAGGGCTCCCAGCGCGGAAGCTGGGCGTCCCGTGTCCGGATGCCCTTGCGGATTTGACGACGGTCGGGCTGCCCTTTAATTAGCGTGATCATCCCTTGATGGCAATATACTTCAAGCTTGGTACCGTTAGATTGTCAAGTAACGAATACAGATCCCCTCATGGTGACAACTAGGTGATCATGTTCTTTCTAAGATCAAAATAAAATAGAAATTTGGAATCCGAAAATAATTTGCATTAAATATCAATAAATATCAAAGTGTGTGTGCCTACAAAAATGAGACGCGTGAGGTCTGCAGTTATCGCCAATTCCTTAACTGCATTTCAATTTTAAATTGTTTTTTAATTAGCAGTAAGAATATTACGTGTGAATCATGTACTGATGATTAATTACGCATAGAGTTCGGATTCCCCTTTATCCCAGTCAGATACACATGTACAGTCTTCAGAAAGATTATATAAAATACATTCATAGCGTTGACAACAATTAGGAAAATACGTTGGTCTGGAGGTTGGAAAGTGGTTCTATTATGTATTGGAAATGCAAAAACTCTGTCCATACAACCTCTACTAGCGACATACCTATGTGTCTATGTAAATCTACACATCAAAATGACTTTGCGACAGAACATTGTAAATTGTTTTCTTAACTGTCATGATATTTATGTGGTACCTTCGTATATTTGTGTATTGAGTCGTTTTAAAAAAATAGTATCGGAGATAGTCTGGATTCTTGCATAAGACTTCTTAAAAACCTTTTTTATATCTTATTTTAGCACAGATCTTCATGGTAAGCTTTTTTGAATTTTTGGCCTCTTCTTTTTAATGACATTAATTTGTCGTTTTCACTCCCAGCTGACTCACACTTCATTATATATAAATGTCATTATCTGGTCTCTTCTGAAGACACTTTCAGAACTTTGAGGAAAAATTAATACATGATACTTACTCTAGGGCTTAGGGTTATGCGAATAAGTGTGCTGTCAATTATTTGAACTGAAGTAATCGTGATTACTAAATCAAGATTCAATTTTTTCCGTCAGTAATTTCTAGAAAGTAAGTCTGAGGTACTAGATCATAAAAGAAAACCTACACTATCCTACCACGCAAAATACAATGAAATTTTGTCTACCGGCAACATTTCATTGAAAGCTAAAATAGAAAATTTTATAAGATTTCGAGCCCCTTTTGTTTGTCCTAGATGTGTTTTGAACCATGCAACGAGTTTGAATTATTTGCGTATAGTTTTTGAAACTGAAAAATGGTGGTCTCTGGTCAAGAACAAATTTTGCTCTACTCCCAACTTAGCAACTTCTAATAACAAAAAATGGTATCAATTTTAAAATTATCTCAGTATCACTCCACGACAGAAATGTAGACTATAATCAATACTTTGATACAAATTCATGAAAATAAAAAAAATTATGTAGAAAGGTAAGCATATAGTGTAATTTCAATTTTTCTTTCAAAAACTGATTCTTAAATCTGTCACAGTTTAGTGATTATTTTGGTTATGTTTTGAATTGTAAAGATGTATTTTAACAAGTTATTTTCCAAATTAGAAGGGCTGGGAAACTATTACATAATATTACGAATAATTAAACAGTATCCTGCGCAAAATTATTTTAAGTCATTCATAAACACTGGGAAGAAAATTAACGTAATTGATTGTAGAGCTATGAGATATGAGAACATCCAAGAGGCTTTTATCGCGAGCTGAGCACGTAGGAGCTCGTAGTGAGTCAAGCAACATTTTCTCCGACGCCCTCTGTCGCTAAGACAGGAGCATCCTCGGCGCCTTCCTTGATCGAGGCGCTTCCGAGCTTCCTTTGTCTCGGAGTAAGCTACTCCAGACGCACGGCTTCGCTGCTCTGAGCGGTGCGTCTCTAATTATTAAGCCAATTGATGTTTGTGTTCGGTGCTTCAGTTTGGCGACATTGCTTGTACGATATTGTTCCGTTCGTGGTAACTGGAAACGTTGTACAATAATCCACAGAAGCGTGCTCTTGCTATGAAGGATAGATGCAATTAACATTCAAAATTTAAATATCAATGTTTAATGACTGACAATTATTTAAACCATAGTCGATCACTTATTTTTTTTTGCACCTTTACAAAAAAAATCAATGAATTAATTCATTTCTCAGAGATTAACTCATTCACTTGTAATGATGCCTTCTGGTGACTCAATTTTGAAGTAACATTTCATTACCTTTGTTGTATTTTTTCTGTTAAATAAGTGTCTATTTTTAAACAGCAAATGGCACAATCATTCTAAATTGTCTAACTGAACCCTAAGGTTTCACCTCAATTACAAGTACCCACCAATTTTTTTAAATTTTAAATAATTATATTTTCAGCATCGGCTTCAATTTTTCTTTATTTTTTCCAAGTATGTAGCAAAGAACGATTAAGAAAGTGATGCTGGTTTCATTTTCGCCGCTCTCTGTTTTTTCCAAAATTGGAAAGAAAATCGAAATAGTAAATTTGAATTTCCCGCGCTTCGGTTGAGGTGGAGTCAATATACAATGCCGTTGCATCTTGTAGCATGAATATAAATAATAACCTTAATTGAAATTTGCCCAATTTATTGGCCAAATATTACAAATTACAAAATTACAAATATACAAAAATGAACATTGCAAAGGTACAATTTTAGCTATAGTTTTTTGTTAAATGATACGAACTACCATTCTAAACAATCAGATCTTTAAAAAAATCATGTGCATATTTAAAAAAACATATGAGTAGCTTCGCATAAGTTTTTCAAATTCTAATTTCCAGTGCTCTATTTGCTAGCCTTCAGGGAATATAATAATACGTCCTACACTAACATATTGCCTGATCTGTAAAGCACAACTCCGCACCGAGTCACATCAAATTATTACAAACGGTTCAAAACAAATTTTTACGTAAAATCATTAAAGCACCTTGGTTTATTAGCAATAATCCGTGAATTATCAATTGCTCCAATCACTGAAGTTTTGTCAAAATTAAATGAACCATTTTCTTCAAAACTACAGTTCCTACCTTGCACCCCTATTTTCAACCTCGGCAAACCCCCGGATTCAAGAATAAGAATCGGTTCCCGTTTCCCTAAAGACGATTTTCGACCTCCATAGACATTAGTAGTCAGGTCTATGGACAAAAAATAATAAAGAAGCATATATTCAAAGCCTTTTAAGACAAAATTTCGTCAAAATTATATGTAAAATAATTTTAAAATATGTATAATCGCCATCAGGCAAAGGTTAGAGTTTGCTAAAAGAAAAATAGCAAAAATTAGGATAAAAATCTAAAATGTTCATATCATGTACCTATTCGACTCCCTGAATAGAATGATTTGCTAAACAGGAAATAAAAAATAAATAAAAAGGAAATATAAGATTGGAATGCGACAATGGTATTCGGGAGTTGTAGTTTTGCCAAGACGGCAGTTGTAGTTTTGGGAATTCTGTCTCACTATTGGAATATGATTTACCTGTTTTAATTGTCGAATTTGTGTTGACATTTACCTGAAAATATTCAGTTTTCCCACCTAACGTTCTTTGAGTTGTAGTAAGTTTAACACAAAATGATTGATATGTGTTAATGTGACAGAAATTGTGGTATAAATAGTATTATGTAACCATTACTTAATAGAAGAAAGTATGTGCTGTTTTAGCACAACTAGTTTTTAAATTTTCTCAATTGTTGGGTTTCGTAATGGTAGAACCAAAATATTACATTAAGAATATTTCAGAAAAGGAAAACCTCGTCCTAAAAGGGAAGTTTTCCTTCAAAAATTTGGAGAAGTTTTAAGAAAATTACTTCTAAGCGTTACTGTAAATGCGAAATTTGAAGCTCTTTTACACATAACACTTTTGAGTTTTCGGGAAACTTCATTAGAAGTCATGTGAAGCACTTCCACTCACAAATGCAATAATGTATACAAATTGCTGGAAATATGCATATTAACGACTATTATGTCATGTTGAACAGTATATTTAGCAATATGCGTACAAAAAGTTCAAAGAAAAAATTTTAAGCGGTTTTTGAGAAAATGGTGTTTTAGCATTTCTGAAAATGCGGAAGTTTGAGCTCATTTTCAACGAAATCTTTTGAGTTTTCGAGAATTTTTTTTAAGACATCATTCAAAGCACATGTATTTATAAATGCAATAAAGTAGAAAAATCGCCGCTAGTGTAAATATTAACGACGTAAGAGACAATTCAAACAATTACAATAATGTAATTCTTCAAACAGCAAAAGAAGACTGCAAAATGGCGTTCAAACCATCTTATTCAATACATACAGATAGCACCATCCCTACAGAAAGTTAAAAGAAAAAAAATTGGAGTAGTTTTTTAGAAATTGTGATATATTTTAATACTGCTCATATTTTAGGCAATATTGCGCGAAAACAGATAATTTTTTAAAAAAATGTACGTAGTCTTAATTAAATAGCTAATTATGGAAAACAAATTATTAATTTGAAGGAAATGTCTCTATTTGCAATTTTGTAGTTGTAGAAATTCGCCGAAAAATTCCAGTCTTCAGCAATTTTTTAAAATTCAGAGTTAACAGTGAAAATGTATTCTTTATATGTGCCTTTGAAACGTCCACAAATAAATACAATAATTATAATCAGACGACAGAAAATAATAATAATAATAATAATAATAATAATAACACAAAAGAAAGTAACGCATTCAGAAAATTTATATAAAATATGCAATAGAAGCTAAAACCTTGCGAACTTTCGCATCTTTGTAGATAGTTATTTTAAAACTGAAAAGAGGTTAAATTTGGTTCGTAACTTCAAACGGGTACCCCTGAACTGTGCTTTACAGTATTGGAGGTCCGTTATGGTGCATGAGTAAACACTCTAATATTGCCTAGAGTTGAGATTAAACTTCAGGGAAAATCAAATAATCACTTTGCCGATCCGGGTGACTGAGATCGCTAAGGCAGTAGTGCCGTGGCTGTCTCGGCCCAAAAGATCGCGGGATTGAGTCCCACCTCAAGAATGGTTGAATTTGTGATCGTGCTTTTACATCTAATTATCGTCCTTTCATCCCTAACCATCCCCATATCACTTCATTCAGTATACAGATACCCTTAACGTTAAATCAGTAGAGGTCGCTAATGACCTCGTAGTTAATGCGACCTTAAACAAAAAAAAAAAAATAATCACTTTAATTTTATAGTGAAATATTATTTCTCTCTCCATTCCTTCAATTTAATTTTACGTACTCTATCGATTTACTTTTCATTGATGGACACCCGTGGTAGAGTGATGAAGTTCCCAGATGATGTAAATGTAAAAAAGTAATGGGAGGGTCACAAAGGTATTTTGTAGAATCCTACTTACGACATAACTCGACTCTTCTGTTCCCTACCTGCACCGCCCTCCCTCCGAACTGCCTCCAGATGCCTCCCCGTTTCTTCCCCTCCCCAAACTCGTGTCCTCGAAACATTCAAATGTTCCCATTAAACTCGTGCCCCTTTTGGATACGCGCCTTTTGGGGCACCAAGAATCCGTTTAAGGGATTAGAACGCTTCACTATCAAGTTACGCGCGACTATTGGCTATGTTGCAATGTTTTTTATCATAATCCTGTCCCCATTTCTTAAATATGTGTGATGCAGGACTGGGGAGGTATTCCCTATCTAGCAGTAGCACACTTATAGGATTTTCGGTTGATGTTTTCTCAGAAATTGTCAGAAACCATCATCTACCATTTATGCATTATCCATAGAGAGAGACAGAGAGAGCAGCTTTAACATGTATTCCAGAAGAAATTAACGATTTTCTTTAAAATTATAAACAGCAAATGTATATGGTTTCGAAATTGACGTGATGAAAAATGATGGGATGTATTTTGCTTGTCATCCCATTATTAATTCCCATTCTATGAACCTAAATTGCTCTAATTCTGAAAAAGGTATATTCTGATGACACGAGACACAATAATCTGCAATTCCATTAGAATCACCATATGTAATGAAATTTCCCCCGCAGCAATCAGTAAATCAGCAGGCGTGAGTGCGTCCTAGCAGGGGTCGCACTGTCACGAACAGGCTGGAGCAGCTGCAGCCAGACGGCGCAAGCGGCGCGGCGCAAGCGGAGCAGCAAAGG
>BLKR01016236.1:0-33311 GCA_011170035.1 Teleogryllus occipitalis | reverse complement strand
CTTTTCTTTCTTTTCTTTCTTTTCTTTCTTTTCTTTCTTTTCTCTCTTTTCTTTCTTTTCTCTCTTTTCTTTCTTTTCTCTCTTTTCTTTCTTTTCTCTCTTTTCTTTCTTTTCTCTCTTTTCTTTCTTTTCTCTCTTTTCTTTCTTTTCTCTCTTTTCTTTCTTTTCTCTCTTTTCTTTTTCTTTTTCTTTTTCTTTTTCTTTCCTTTTTCTTTTTCTTTTTCTTTCCTTTTTCTTTTTCTTTCCTTTTTCTTTTTCTTTCCTTTTTCTTTTTCTTTCCTTTTTCTTTCCTTTTTCTTTCCTTTTTCTTTTTCTTTTTCTTTCCTTTTTCTTTTTCTTTTTCTTTCCTTTTTCTTTTTCTTTTTCTTTTTCTTTTTCTTTTTCTTTTTCTTTTTCTTTTTCTTTCCTTTTTCTTTTTCTTTTTCTTTTTCTTTTTCTTTTTCTTTTTCTTTTTCTTTTTCTTTTTCTTTTTCTTTTCTTTTTCTTTTCTTTTTCTTTCCTTTTTCTTTTTCTTTTTCTTTTTCTTTCCTTTTTCTTTTTCTTTTTCTTTCCTTTTTCTTTTTCTTTCCTTTTTCTTTTTCTTTTTCTTTCCTTTTTCTTTTTCTTTTTCTTTTTCTTTCCTTTTTCTTTTTCTTTTTCTTTTTCTTTCCTTTTTCTTTTTCTTTTTCTTTTTCTTTCCCTTCTTTTTCTTTTTCTTT
Source organism: Teleogryllus occipitalis (assembly GCA_011170035.1). NCBI lineage: Eukaryota > Metazoa > Arthropoda > Insecta > Orthoptera > Gryllidae > Teleogryllus > Teleogryllus occipitalis. The sequence continues at coordinate 32,613 of BLKR01016236.1, read as the reverse complement.
CCCTTCTTTTTCTTTTTCTTTCCCTTCTTTTTCTTTTTCTTTCCCTTCTTTTTCTTTTTCTTTCCCTTCTTTTTCTTTTTCTTGCTTGCTTGCACGTTTTTGTAAGTATAGAGCACAGTACACTGAATTCAGTTGCAGATACCATTTTTATTCAAACTTTTCAAATTTTAAAAATAAAGTTCTTTTATTTTTCTTAGGCGAAGTAGTAAAGATGTTGCAGTATTATAATATTAAGTAACTGTTACAATTAATATGAAAAAATGTGCTGTTGTAGAACAATTTTGTTTGTTTGTTTTTTTTTGCTTGAATTTTGACTCAATGTAACTGACACCATGGCATAAACAATTACAGTTCAAATAAATCTATCTTTGTCTTGTTGCTATACAAACTGTAATTTTGGTATTTTCATTCACGCCTACAATTTATTTTCAGTTCTTTTTTATTTTGAGAAAGAAGAATAGTCATGTCTCCACCTTACATGTAATTCACCATGGCATTATGCCAATGAGTGTATGGTTTGGAGTCAAATTCACTCCAGGTAAGAATTTTCATGTAATTTTTTTCTCTTCTTTCCATATTTTATTCAAAATTAGGAAAATGCAATTTGAGTGTTTCCTTTACAGAAAATTACCAGATTTTGTCTGTGCCAAAATTTTTATTTCTGTATAATTTATAGTGTTTCTGTGCCCCTAAGTGCTAAGTATATGTGTTTTGATGTTCATGGTGCCCGCAGGCCGGTGGGCACCATGATATGAACACTGTTGCACGTACCAAAACAAAGAGGGAAAAATAGCGCATGGATTTCCAAATGCCATATAGTGTTCTTTAAAATCTAATAACATCAAAACCCGTATGATTTCTCTACAAATATGTTCAGTGCAGCCTAATAGTGAATAAAGAAAACAGTACGGCGGTACGGCTCAAATGTGGGTTGGTATCAGTGATGGCACGCGGCGCAATTTTAGTCGATTGCAGTGAAATAGATAAATTGTGCAAAGCGAAATTCTTAAAGCTGATATTTTGACCTTTAATCTTATCTACATTAAAATTATTGTGGATAAAAAATTTACGGAGCTATGGTCATTTCAAAAATGTCTATTTCTATGCTTTTAACGTAAAATTGGCCATGTTCGGACTAACACGGCACACTGTGCGAGTCAAATGAGTCATGTTTGATGATCATAAAATTGTTGCGGGATTACGTTGATAAAAATAACATTAAATAATATTTATTTGTTATTTCCTAAAAAGTAGCAAAAAAGGCCCTTTTGCATTGAAAACTAACTTTTTTCACCAAGCCATTGCATTCTATTTTTTTGATACAGCCATATATAAATGATGGTGTCCAAAAAGAAACCAAACTTCTGAAATAGCGAGCCAACGAGCTGAGGGAGCGCACTATGGCTACAAGGGGCACTTAGTGGCAGTTTTAGTCCACAAACTGCCATTTGCCTCTACTCGCTACGAACGTTTGTCGCCGAGTCACAGCGACACGAAGTGTACACGTGCACTAGCTCTTCGTCGGATTAGTGCCAAAGTTACTTCAAAAGAGATTAGAGAACAACTTATGTTTGAAATTTTGGTACAAACTTGGCAAATCTTTTACAGAGACATTTCAGTGACTTAGCCAGGGGTCTGCGCAGTCGCCACAGTGGGTGGGCAAATGGTCTCCTCGTCCAAAAGAAGCATGCATGTGGAGGTCAAAGATTAAAGCGAAGCTGATTGCGTTTTCGACAGCAATTGCTTTGCCCACCAGTAATTTGTACCACGTGGTAAGATAGTAAACAAAAAAGTCTCCCAGGGAATTCTAGCGCGTTTGAGGGATGCTGTGCGCAGGAGGAGGCCTGAATTGTGGGAAGATCAGCTTTGGATATTGCATCATGACGATGTGTCGGAAGTCGCGTCGCTCCTTTTCCGCAACTATCCAGCGAAAGATCACGCTTCCGTTGTGCCTATCCACCTTATACTCCGGGCGTAGCCCCAGCAGACTTTTCCTCTTTCCCAAACTTACATCCACGTTGAATGGACGACGTTTCCAAAGCATAGAGGAGATTCATGGCAATGCGACAGAAGACCTGCGCGCCCTCCCAGAAAACGCGTTCCAAGAGTCTTTACAAAAATGGACGAATCGTAAGGAATTGTGTATTGCCAGCTTAGGAGTACTTAGAGGGGAGCAGTCCATTAAATGCTGTACAATGAGCAATAAATATATTATAGCAAAAAAAAAAGTTCAGTCTCTTTTTGAACACCCCTCATGTGTGTATGTATATTATTATTATTATTATTACTATTATTATTATTATTATTATTATTATTATTATTATTATTATTATTATTATTATTATTATTATTATTATTATTGTCATATGTCATCATCTTCTTCATGATCATGTCATTAGAAGTCTGTTGAGTTATATGGATATTTTTATTGAAAATTAGCTTATTAATTAGAAATTGACACTTTTTATACTCATATTTTATTTGCATATTTATTTGCACAGGTGGTCACAGCACTTTCTTTGGTTTGGTAAATACATTTGTTCATATTGTAATGTATACATATTATTTATTATCCGCTATGGGACCTCAATATCAGAAGTACTTGTGGTGGAAAAAGTACTTAACTACATTCCAAATGGTAAGTGTTAAGATTAAATGAGATAATTTCATTCATTTAATTTATTCGTTACTGTACACAGTTTGTTGTATTTATTACTCTCTATACATCCAACTGATTTGTTCTCTCTAGGTGCAATTTGTTGCTATTATGGTACATGCATTCCAACTACTGTTCATTGATTGCAATTATCCTCGAGCCTTCGTTTGGTGGATTGGTCTCCATGCCGTCATGTTCTACTTCCTCTTCTCAGACTTTTATAAGCAAGCCTACACAAAGTCTGTCAGCAAACAAAAAGGTTTCAAGGTATGCTTTTATTTAGTGTATCATAATAAATAGAGTTTACCATATAATTTAATACTTTTCAAAAATTTAATGAATGCTGCCCTCTCTAATGGAAAAATACCTTAGCTTGGAAACTATGTGAAATTAAGAATCGATGCTTAGAAATTGTATATTTGTGATGAGTGAAAATTTTTTCCTCTTTAATACCTGTTTCACATTCACTTTCCTGACATGTGTGACATCATTTTCCTGAATGTTTCCCATTTTCTTAATTTCCCACTCAGAAAATTAAATATGTTTGTTCTCTCTCTCTCTAAAAATAATGGTCAACAAAATGCATTAAAAGGAAATAATAATCATTTTCAATATAACTTTAGCATTAGATCTCTTTCTTGCCATCTGCAACTTCTTTGTTTTGATTGGGACCTTCTGTTTTGCAAGTTCCCAGTAGGGTGAATTTTGTTGCTTTTTTATTTAATAAATTTATACAAAATAATATCATATGTATTTTAGAATTATATTTCCAATTCTTTTGTTGTTGATAAAAAAAAATGAATGAATATCCTTTACCAATATTAGAAATAATCACATTTATTTCATACATTACCACATTGTAACCTGCATTCAATCTTTGCTGCACTGATTTCTAGATATAGTAAATGCACAATGTTTTTAACTCAATACCTTATGACTAGACCTTGGATTTTAGAACAAATGGCTATTTAGTTCCTTTAGATGGTTTTTGAAAATAATTGCAGATGTTAATGAATCATCAACAAATAGATCCACTGAAAGCACCTAATAGTGCCTAAAATGTCCTATCTTGACGGTTGATGCCTTTTTTTGTCTAAATCTGCCTATAACAAGAAATTTTGATAAATTATCATATTTCAATTACTCGTTTTTTAAATGTTTTACCAAATCACAAATACTTTTCAGAATTTCCCTAAATATTCCCTGATAGAATACACAATTACTATGCACTGAAATCTCTCACCCAACACACCAAACATCAGTATCTGTGCAAATCAATATTAAAAAATATTGTTTCACGCTCGTCTCTGATCAGCAATTGCATCCATTTCCAGTGCAGATGCACTGTTGACAGGTTGAGAATGAAAAGTATGAATAAAATAATATGAGAAGATATTACAGAAAGAATGAAATGAAAGTGAATAGAATAATATGCATGTAGTCACACCTATAAATGTATAAATACTTGACTTTCCTGAAAAATAAAAAAAGCACCTATTTTAATCCGTTTGTGATCAGTTTTAGATCCCAGAAACATAACTTTTCATGTCTAATGTTTTTAAATGTCTGGTTTAATAATTTTGTAATCTATTTTAAGTGCCTAAAACATCATTTCATGCCTAATATTGCCTAATTTCATAATGTTGCTACCTCTTTTAGGTACCTAAATCATGTTTTTTTGTTTTGTTTTGTTTTGTTTTGTTTTGGTGCCTAAAATTCCGAGGTCAATGTATGACAAAAATTCTTTCATCTTGTTCAAACTTTCTACCCGAGTTTTTTGTTTGGTATTAAAAAACAGTTTTGTTGTTCATGTAATTATCTACATAAAATACCTTTGTCTTAAGTGAATGTGTTTAAGATTTTTGTATAATTCTGTGTCCAGGGAACAAATGAAAAATTGATCGATGCTACCCAGAGAAAAATTGAGAGCCAGTCGCAGACCAAAGAATACTCAAAACCACAAGCTGCTGATTATTACATTAATGCTGTTACAGGACTTCACCTACGACAAGTTACAAGAGAAATGAATGAGAATGGTTTACAGTAGCATTAGTTATTAATAAATGTAGTTTCAATTCCATGTTGTGTACAAATTAGTATCAATGATCTTCCAAAGTTAGTTCAAGGTCCATGCAGATAAGGTTAATTGTCTCATTGTATTATAATTGGGAGTGCCTTACTGTAATAATAAGTCACTGGAGTATCACATACTGAACAATTTTACTTTTGTGAAAGATTTTTATAAAGGTAGTATCACTAAATAATTAGTGAAAAAGTGGGTGAATGGTTCTGCGGTAATTATTAATAAAATTATTTGTGAGCTAAATGTTTGGTACCCAGTGATGCTGGCTAGAAGCCTTTTATACCACAAGGAGAAAGAAAGACTTTCATAAAAGCCACATTGGTGAAATACCTCTATTATATGTATATCAGATACATTAATCACACTTTATGGCAGTTTAGTACATAAAGAAAATAGTTTTTCATTGGTGTTTTGAATACAGAACAACGAAACTTTCAGAAATTTAATTTTGAAAGTGATTAATTTCTATGGATCTGATCGCAAATAATTTGATCAATGTGTAAATGGAGTGTGAATTATTTCCACACATTAAATTACTGATGTGCATTCAGAAAACATTTAATATATAACTATATATTGTATAGAAAATAAAAACATTGTGTGATTTGTTTTTAACAGTTGTCTCACAAAGTTGAACTTCGTACATTTTGTGGTATTTATATATGAATGATTCTGTTGTTAAAATTTGAAATTTATATATTTTAAACGTTATATTATGTATATTATGTTGAACAACATTGGTATAATTGTTATGTATACATGGTGCAGTAATATTGAATTTTGTTTCATATAATAATCTGATAATACAGTGGTAAAACTGGTCCAGTCATATTGGACTTGTCTTTCCTGTACAATTTGTTCTTATATGAAATCATTTTTAATATATAGAAAATGTTATAACTTAATACTATCTCTACCTGGTGCAATAATTTTAAAGTTTTAAATTGCTTTATTGGTTTCCACTTACATGTTACACTGCCACATGTATATAGAGACCAGCAGTATTGAAAATAATAATTATATCCACATAGATTTCCTCTTTTTATTAACTTATTTCTAGAAGTATTTTATAAACTGCAATATTAAAAACAAATTATATATTTCATCTATAATTTTAGTGAAGAAAAAATTAATTTCTTGATCCCTGAAGAAAAAGATAATTTCTCACTTTGCGAGAAACTGGAAGCAAATGGACTGTAATTAGGAACACATTACCATCTAAAATAATATGTATTATGGTTGTATAGTTTTTGCCGTATGTTTACATGAACTGTGTTTCCTGATTGCTACAATGATGTGGTACAAAATATCCTCAATGTTGTTGAACAATTTTGAGTATCTATCCTTCATTAACTTATTTCTCAAATATCATAATTTACCATCTCAAATACTTTTCGTAAATTTTATTAACAAATCTGTTACATTCTATTGATGCCTGTTTCAATTAATTGACTCTACCCTACTGAAACTTTGATTGAAATATTTCCTAAAAACGTACTTATTTCAAGCAAAATAACTATTTCTGAAATGTTTGCACTTTGCAGAAGATTTGCAGAGACATTGTTGTGAACTTCGAGAAATAAGCTGAGAAATCTTTTTCTTAGACTTGAACAGATACTGTGATTTATTCTAAAAGAAAAAAAATGATATTTTTAACTTGATGATTTGACAATACTATTGTTTAACTATTGGTTTGAATGAATTACAAAATTAATTGAATTCTCTGCCAGTGGTGGCTTTAATTTGGAGGGCCGGGGGGGGGGGGGGGCATTTACGAAATCTTAAGATTTTTATGACAAAAAATTGATATTGTTTGTAATTGCCCTGACAGATTGAATTGTAGGCTCAAAGTTGTTAGTCGTGGCTTTTATTTGAAATGCAGGTTTTCATTAATACAGAATATTCCATATGTATATAATTTTAGTTAATATTTTTTATGAAATAAACTTGTTTTTATTACATATATTTTCTTTACACAAGCTTCATGTTTTTCCTAGACTTCTTTATTTACTGTGTATTATTATTTCTTAATTATCTTAAAAAGTTTATAATTAGGCTATTTGTATGTGTGGTATATGTGTAGAGCATGAGAATAATCAAGGAAACATCAAGAAAATTAAAGCAACTTAAGGAAAATCTCTGAAAAATATTTCATACACTTGACATTACATGTATTTCTTCAAAGAAAATGTTAGTCTCACTATTGCAATTGCACATAAATTAATGTCCACTTCAAAACAATGAAGAATTCATGAGGAACATTATTTTAAATTTAGAATTGCTTCCATTATAGTGTGAAATCTGAGTGATTTGATTCACATACTTAATAAGAAATCAAGTACCAAAGGTAATATTCTTATAAATTATAATTTGAACATTGATATATGGACACAAGGCTTAAGAAAATAGATTTTAAATTACTAAAAATATAAAAAGCAAAAAACTTCTTTCAAAATTTAAAGATAAGGACAAATGAAATCTCGAAGTGTAAGTAAAGGTAAATACAAGAAGGACATAAGAAATAGCACTCGCAGGAATTCCCCACATCTATTTCACAAAAAATGAATGGAAAAATACTAATATCTGAATGAAATTCTTTGGTATTTTAGGGTTGGATTAACTCAACTTTTCCTGCTAGTGGTGTTCCCAGACCTGGGATCTGTTGTTGTTAATGAACCATGCCTGCGGGTAAGGGTGGTGACGTGGTGAGTGTGACATATTCCCGTCAGCCTACCGAGCTTATTCGACCTGCCTGAGGTTTCTTTCATCACACAGGTACAGAGACTGAAATGATTTGTGTTCGTATGCTACAGCTTCATTGCCTGATCAGGAATCGAATCACTCACTGGCTTGTAGAAAGCTAGCACGCTGTTCATGTGCCACCTGCAGAACCTTGAGAGCAAAAATGTTTTGCGTTGTTTTTTTTTTTTTTTTTTTTTTTTTTCCTTTCTTTCTTTCTTTCCTTTTTTTTTCAAAAGTTGCTAATCTCACACTTTTTTAATTTTATTATTGCTATTGTAGTATATTTTGTTTTATATTTTTAAACTTTTATTTATCTCTCAACTGTTTCTAGTTAAAGTGTAAGGAACAGATTCTGGAGCCCAAGAAAGTGTGCACAGATGGTTCCTCTCCCTCTTACATCACATACAGTTTTTACTGCTTTTTGACACAATAAATCAAGCCTAATATTTATTACAATTGAAATTACAGAACATTCGTTTCAAAATACAGAGAGAGGCACAGGGACAGAGAGACAAAGCAATTTTCGAAAATTCAGAAAGGTCAATGAAAATGAGACTTCCTCCATTCTTTGAAGTTTCACTTGTTTTATACATGGAACAAATTTGAGGGTTTTTTGAGATAGTGTTCTTTTTATAACTTGCATTAATTTCAACCTGAAATTATGTGATAACAACTTATTTTTTGAACTTGTACATGATTTTTTAGAGTTGACTTTGTAGAACATTTTGTCCAGGTAAAAATCTCTACAATTTTTTAGGTTTGAAATGTTAACGTTTTGCAATTTTCGAAAATGAGAGTAGCACCATACTTTTTAGTCATTTGATAATACAAGGATAAAATTTAAAGAAAGGAATTGGAGGCGATTTTGATTGTTTAAAAAGTAAAAGTTGCCTACAGTTCAAGCAAAATTACAAGAAAACTACTCATATTTTTGGAAAATTGTACATAACTTTAGTTTATGATCTGTCTTAGAGAACACTTTTGTTACGAAAAAATCTCTAGTTCCAATATTGTAGTTGTTGGAAGACGTCTAAAGAAATTGCGCTTTTGATTTTTTCGAAAAATCACGGATTTCACCGAAAATGAGACTCGGTTCATTCTTTTCAGCGTCCTTTTTGCTAAACGAAGCCAAAATTTAATCAAAAAACTTGGTGTCATTTTTGAGAAAATTTTGAAAATGTTTCAAGCTTCCTGTAAAGAACACTAAAAAATCAAAATATACGTTTCAAACTCGGAAGGCCTCAAGTTCATTTAAATCGATCGGGAAATATCATTTTTTAGAGAAAATTGGCAGCACGGGGCAGATTTTACCGTTGACCAGGGACAAACACGTTTTTCCGTCAATCGATTTTTCGGTATCAAGGACCCACAAAAAAGGATTATGATTACACCACGTGTTAGAGGAAGTACTTTTATGTAATATGTTGTAATGTGTGTTAGGTGTTTAACTAAATACACCAAGTTTAGGATCTGAAATGTATGTGTTTATTTTGCTTCTATACAACACATTGTACTACTTATACTCACGCGGTAACAGCTACTAGCCGCCAAAGAATACTTATCTCGATCTTAACATAGTCACAAGACTTTACCAAAGGTTGCCCACATTGACAGAATGTACATAACTACTCGAAAGCCCGTTCAATACACATCATCTCTTCCCTCTTAATATGAAATATAATCCTTGTAACGCGACGGCCTCACAATCAATCGACTGGATCGCGATTTGGTGGGGCTGTTGGGTGCTCCTGGCGGATCCACTCGAGGCGTTAGTTCAGCTCTTCTCGGGCTGGCCGCTTCCTTCAGGTTCGTGGTTCTCTCAGCTCGAAGTTCTGGATCCTCGTTGAACGGTGGTGTGGATGGCGTTGTCTGTGATTCCGGCACAGGAGTCTTAATGATTTGAGCTGGGACAGGATTCCTTTGCGGATTAATTTTGGTTTGTTGTTTATCCACGATCTGTTTATTCTGGACATCTTTAGTATCCTCAATTCTTCTTCTTAAATTGAGCAAATTGTCATTTGATTATGTTTGATATCCATTGGGTAGTTGAATGGTATAAGAGACTGGTCCTGTGCAGTCATGAACCTTGTCCTGCAGCCATTTTGGACCCATCGGGTTGTAATTCCAAGAATGGACCAAATCACCTGTTTCAACGAGCGCAGTTTCTGTGTCGACTCTTTTTCTGCTTTGTTTTTCCATTGCATGGATATGGATGCATTTTATCGAGAACTGTTCGCAGCTTTCTTCCAATCAGCAGTTCGGCAGGCGTCTTCTCTGTACCTGCATGCACTGTTCTATGTTGTCGAAAAAGCAATCTTTGCACCTGCAGTTCAGTATCTCCTTCCTCCAATTTCGTTAAGATCTCCTTCGTAGCTTGGACCATACGTTCAGTCTGCCTATTGTTCGATGGATGGATGGTATGGCAAAATTGTACTGTATTAGATCAGGTTTCTGTCATGAAATTCGTGAAGTTCCTTCGAATCAAAAGGACGTCCGTTATCTGAGATAAGATCTGGTACTCCCATTCTTGCAAATATTCTCCGGAAAGTCTGGAGATGCAGTCTGAGCAGATGACATCGATTTCATAATGTCCACTTCTAACCACTTGGACATCGCATCAACTACAATCAGGTATAGTTTTCCTTTGCGAGGGCCAGCAAAGTCAACGTGCAATATAGACCTGGCATTTAAAGTTTTCCGACTAGGAGCTTTAGGTGGATTATTTGCACGAATTTGGCACGTTTCACACTGATTTACACAGTTTTCTAAGTCCTTGTCTATGTTTGGCCACCATACTTAGCTCCGAGTACACGCTTTCATGGCTACGATTCCTGGGTGATTGGCATGCAGTAGTTCCAAAAATCGTTCTCTAGTTACCCCTGGTGCTATCAACCGATTTCCCTACAGCAGACAATCCTTGTGTACTGAAATTTCCATTTTCGTCCGTTGGAATGGTTTGTATTCTTCAGGAACTTCCATGGTTGGCCACTGATGCTAAGTCCAGTACCGAACTCTTGAAAAAATTTCGTCCTTTGTTGCATATTCCCGAAATGTTCTATCAGAATTGGCCTTTTCTCAGACTCCAATAAATGGATGTCGCCTGGAGGTGTCAACTCGTTTTTAAGGTGATGGTCGCTATGTCTTTGCCACTGACATAGGTGTCAGTGACAAGCTGAGTCCGTCAGCATTTCCATTTTCTTTTCCTTTCCTGTACTCCAAATTTTAATTGTAAGCACTCAAAATTATACACTATCGTAGCATTCTATGCGATAAAACAGCTGGGATCGGTTTTTTAAGACTTAACAGTCCCAAAAGAGGTCTATGATCGTATGTATAGTGAATTATCGCCCTGCAACATATTGGTGAAACTGTTGAACTCCCTCAATGACAGCCAAAGTCTCTTTGTTTATTGGCGCGTAGTTCCTTTCATATTTCCCTAATGTGCGGGACCAATAAGCGATTGGTTTCTCCACGTTCCCCTCTCGATGTGCCAAAACTACTCCTATTCCATTCGGAGAAGAGTCGCAGTTCAAAACCAATTCCTTAGACTCGTAATGGACCAGGATTACCTCCGAACTCATCACTTCTTTTAATTTGCAGACAGCATTTTCATGAATTACAGTCCAATTCCAGGGATTGTCTTCGAGTAATCTGTTCAGTGGCTCAATAATTGTCGATTTATCTTTGAGGAACATATTATAGAAATTTACTATTCCTAAACAAGACTGTAACTCTTCTTTATTTGTGGGTCTTGGTACATGTTTTATAGCTTTCACCCGGTCCTCTGTAGGCCTCACTCCTTGTTCACCGATAAGAAACCCTAAAAACTTGATTTCTTTCAATCCAATCTTGCATTTATCATTTTTAAGTGTTAATCCTGCATTCCGAAGTTTGTCCAAAACTCTTCTTAAATTTTCTTCATGTTCCTCTTGATTCCTCCTCAAAACAATGATATCCAGATACGCTTTTGCTCCTGGAAACGAATCCATGATCCTTTGAAAAATTCCAGGGCAAACCGATGCTCCAAACGGTAATCTCTCAACTTTGAAAAGCCCTCGATGTGTATTAAGGGTAAATATTTTCGCTGTTTCGTGGTCAATTCAGACCTGTTGATATGCTTGAGATAAATCCAATGTTGAAAAAAGAGTAGCTGACATCTAGAGAGTTAGCATATCTGTAATTGTAGGTAATAGATATGAGTTCTTCTTTAATGCTGAATTCTCTGTTCTTCTGTAATCTCCACATAATCTTATCTTCCCTTCGCTTTCGCTCTGTGTAACCAGAGGTGTTGCCCACTCCAAGTAATCAGTTGGCTCCTAAACTTCCTGTTGAATCAGCTTTTCCTACTCCCTCTCGACCGCTGGTATAAAGCAAAAGGAACTTGCCTACTTAAAAAAACTGGTGTTACATCCTCTTTCAATTCTAGTTTCACAGGATCCGCAACGAACATCCCTATTTTTTCTTGAAATACAGTAGGGTATTGTTGAAACAATGGAAGATGATTCGGTTGTAGCGTTTGAGTCTTTCAGTCCACGTTGTGCACTCCCTGGACTGAATTTCCCAGATCTCGAAACCAATTGTCTCCCAACAAATCCCAACCCACACCACCTGAAACCACAGCCTTAAAATGTTCGGTGATTTGTTTATACTGTACTTTGATACCTGCTTCTCCCAGAATCTCAACTTTTTGTTGTGTCCTGGTCTGCAAGCTGAGCGGTGATTTCTGAAGAATTTCATTCCCCTGATGAATTTGCTTCCATGTTTGTTTCTTTAGAATCGTGCAAACTGCACCCGAGTCTACTTCCATGTTGTCCCCGATGTCGTTTAATTTTAAATTTGCCTCAATTTTCTTCTCTTCCCCCACCGCATGTATTGCATTCAGTATATACAAATTGCATTCATCTTCCACTGCATTACAATTTGCCCTTTTTGTATTATTCTAGGCTCGTTGACATTGGTTGTCATTCTTCTTCTTAAAACATACTTTGGCGATATGCCCTTTTTTCTTACAGTAAAGACATACTACTACTTTGAATTTACAGTTTTTTCCAGCATGCATTTCCCTACAGTGGTAACAAGGGTAGAGCGTTATATTAGAATTACCTTCTTCATTTTTTTTTTTTTTTTGAGATTTTAGAAATCGAATTTCCTGTCGCATTTCTGACATCTTCAACATTTTTCCTTGCCGCAGATCTAAAGCTCAAAAGTTCAAAAGTAAGGTTAGGTTCCGAAAACAATTTTTTTTTGTAACGCTTCGTCGACAACTCCACATACTCTCTCAACATCTCTCAACATTTTATTTAGTACCGTAAAATTGCAAAACTTACTCAATTTGCGAAGATCAGCAACAAAATCTGCTATTGATTCATCTTCCTTTTGCTTTCTTTTACTAAAGTTGAATCTTTCCACAATTTCATTCAGGGTTTGTTTTGAAATGACTTTGTAGCCTGTTGACAATCTGTGTATATGTGAAGTTCTTGGTGTTTGTGGTGTTACCAGCGAATACAAGATTTTGTATACCGCCTCGTCGAATTGTGCCAACAGCATAGCCCGTTTTTTGTTTTCGCCTGTCACATTATTTGCTTCGAAGAAAACTCAAGCCCCTCTTGGTAATTAGACGATGACGCATTAATGTCGAAACGCCTCAAATGCCCGATTGTTTGTACGTAATAATGTATTTGCACTTGACTTGCTACTCCTTCATTTGCCACGACTGGAGTTCTTGAGGTTATATTGCATGATTTAAAAATTCATATTTAACACTTTCACAAATCCACACTTCTTCACTTCTCCAACGTTCCTAATATTATCGTCGCCAGATTGGTATATATCTAAATACACCAATTTTAGGATCTGAACTATATGTGTTTATTTTGGTTCTATACGAGTGAATAAATTATGTGTGTGTGTGTGTGATTTATTCACTTTTTCGTTACCAGGGCCCAACAATAAAGAGTTTTTCTGTCGAAAATTCGCAGTTTTCCGGCGCAATATTACAATACTTCCTCTTCCTACATTCGTAAGGGCGAGAAAGTAAAAAATCATTTAATGTACATTATTTTACAACAGATTAATAGATAACGTTAAACGATTAACATCGATACGTTCAAGTGACAATACATTTCTCTCTGGATAACTCGTGTGTTGTTATGACAAAAGCTGATAAGTACATTTTCCTAATTTTACAGGAGAGCGATTTGGAAGTTAACTCTTTCAGGATACATAAGAAAGAAAATTTTTTTACATGTATTCAAAATTTATCACATTTTTAAGGACATTACAAATTGTGTTGAAAATTATTGTAGTACAGAAGCCGTAAAAAGCAAAAATCTGATATATCAAGTTCTACATTATTGCCCTGAGCCTCAAGCTGTGCCCTTCTCGAAATACCAGAACATGTAGCATTTTCAGGTTTCCTCTCCTTCACTACTATCTTCGTTGTCATCAGTGTCATTCCGGGATGATGGATGACTGATGGCCAAGTCTTTAAAAATTGATCACACCTCAGAAATCAGCGACAATAGGCTCAAAAGATCGTTCTTTTTCAGAGGATTTATGAGCAATGAGAAGATAGAACTGAGATTAAGAGACCTGTTTTGCGTACTGAAGGATCTGATACCTCAGCCATTTTATTCTGAGCCAGTTTATCTTTTCACGATTAACATCTGTATTCTTCAAGTATATTTTTCTTCAGAATCTCTTTACTTAACAAGAAATATGTTTAAAACTTGAAAAACTATAGTATTAAGCAGTGGCGTGAGGTTAATTTTTGGATAAGATGAGTCACGAACATACTGTAAACGCATATATTACTTAATTTGTGAAATATCGAATATTTCGAAGATGGAGATCTGAAGACTAAAATTTACTTTCATATTTTGAATAAATAACGTGATTCTTTAAATTAAACACGTTTATTCAGCAGTTTTTGTCAGCTTACATTTGTACACAAGATACTCATAATATTTTAAATACAAACCATACATGGATACCACCACCAAAAACGTAGGCAAAGAGTTTACAACATAAAACTGAGAAAACGAGTTATTAAATAAACGAGAGAATGAAACCAACATAGAATACAACACCAAACCCTTCCGTATGTAATAACTTTAATATGATTCCCATGTCATTACTCGTCGAGGTGGGTTGGTCCACGTCCTGACGGGGGGAAACATAAAGGGCTATAAAGTATTCCTTTCCTTCACAAGTTATTTTTCTTCTCCCCATTGTACATTCTCATTCTTCTATATCATCCTGTCTCTTTTCTTCTCCCTCTTCTATTTCACTGGCTCCCTCTGTATGCCGAACGCCCACCCATGTGTTTGCCGTGCATGGCGACCCGTGTCGGAGGGAATGTGTGTCCTGGTGGTTGAGGAGTCTGTTTCCCCACTACTTACCTTGTGCTACGTTCTGCTTTGCACTTAGGGATACGTTGTCTACGTATTTTGGGGAACATTCCTTGTAGGCTTCAACACGCTTGCTTTGGCCTCGGACTCTTCTAGACGGGCGGTCGGGAGCTAACCCACTCCCGATCAATCGGCTTGGACTAGGTCTTGTACTGAACTCCAGGGTGAGCGGGGCGATACACGGTGGTGCAGCGCTGTGCTATTCCCCCACTATATCTCCGTGGCATCCCTGGCACTCCGATGGAGTGTCCCCTTGTTGGGCTCCGTGGTGGGTGGGGACCATGGGGATGAATCTGATATCCTCTTAATGGATAAAAAACCTACCCCCCGCCCTCTTCCATAAGGAAGAGATTTTTTTTGAAAGAGTAAATCTTGAGAGTTTTTTTTTGTAATAAATCGGACAGACCTACTAAGTCCCGCTTTCTCAAGTCATGTAAAAGAGATAATGAAAAATGAAGAGTGTCAGCCTGATCAAACTTGACAGAGAAATCGAAAAGTTTGGCAAATTTAAGTCGATGGTTCCTCAAAGAAACGGCACAATCCTTTTCGAATGTCGCTCTGACGAAAAGATCAGCAAAATCCCTGACCTAAAAGAAATAGCCGGCCTCCAGGTGCATGTGTCCGCCCACCCGACCTTAAACCTCTGCAAGGGTGTGGTAAATCATGAAGACTTCTCAACCGAATCGGAAGAAAACTTGAAAGCTTTCTTCCAATCATATGGTGTGTCCGACATCTACAGCATTCAGCGGAGAGTAAATAGGGTACTCACTCCTACCTCAACTCTGATACTGACCTTCGACCGTCCATCTCTGCCAGAAAATATATCTTGAAGTTTTTATAATCTCCGTGTCAGGCAGTATGTTCCAGTATGTTTCTTCTGCGCTGCTTTAAATGCCAGAGGTTTGGTCATACGCAACCTCGCTTCATGAACGCCGCAGTCTGCGTGCACTGTGGAAGGGAGTCTGGTAACGACTCTAACTGCTCGTAGCAAAGTGCGTGAACTGTTGTGAAAAACATCCATCAAATTCTAACCAGTGCCCCATTTTCGTAAGAGAAAGAGAGATCCAGAAGATCAGGGACTCTGAGAGAGTTTCCTTTCCGGAGGCACGACGCCGTTACCAGACGCGAAACCCCGTGGACATGGCCCGAAGTTTCGCTGACACCGTGGGTCAACATAAGAAAGTAAATTCTGAAACCCAAACGGTGAAGGCCTACGTCACAGGGCGGTTAGGAGGTTAGCTACAGGGGGCGCTAGGTGACGGCTCGTGGGCAAGATGAGACAGGCCACGTGACGTGACCCGATGCGTGATTGGCGGAGAGCCACCACAGCATTATGACGGGAGGGGGAATGGCGCGTGCAATAAATAGGGAGATAGGAGCTTCCTCGCCCTTCTTATTTGAAAATTCTTCGGTGAGCGAGCTTCTTATTTGAAAATTCTTCGGTGAGCGAGCTTCTTATTTGAAAATTCTTCGGTGAGCGAACTTCTTTTTTGAAAATTCTTTGGTGAGCAGGCTTCTGCTATTTCTCAGCGAGTCGGAACTTTCTCGCTTCTGATTAGGCTTCTCTAAGTGTCGCGTCGCCGTATGGCTGCCGAGAGAGTCTTTTTCTCCATGGACGAACTTTCCTGTACCCTCGCTTGTGCGAAAGATTCTGCTCCAGGACCAGACCAGATACATAACCAAATGTTGAAACACCTACCTGAAAATGCCCGTTCCTTTCTCCTCGACATTTTCAACAAGATTTGGGATGAACATGCAGAACCAAGGATTTGGCGTGAAGCCGTTGTTCTCCCAATCCCTAAAGAAGTAAAGTACAGATCAACTCCCTCAAGTTACCGCCCAATCTCGCTCACAAGCTGTGTGTGCAAGCTTTAGTGCGAATGGTAAATACACGTCTGGTCTGGCTCCTGGAACAAAATAACCTATTTACACCTCTCCAATGTGGCTTCAGGAAGCACAGGTCAACCATGGACCACTTAGTCACCCTCGCTACGCAGATTTTCACTTTTTTCGTGCTACGTCAGCACCTGGTAGCAATTTTCTTCGATATAGAGAAAGCGTATGACACCACCTGGAGGTACGGTATTCTTTGCACCTTGCATACTTGGGGCCTTAGGGAACGGCTCCCTTTGTTTCTAGTAGGTTTTCTTTCATGAAGATCTTTCCGCGTCCGCCTTGGCGACGTGTTATCCTCTAGTCACCAGTTAGAAAACGGTGTTCCCCAGGGATCGATTTTGAGCGTCACTCTGTTTGCCATTGCTATCAATAGTATTGCATCAGTTATCCGGGAGCCTGTGAAGGCATCACTGTTCGTTGACGACTTTGCAATTTTGTGCTCCTCCAAGAGCGTGCAAGTTATTGAGAGGCAACTACAACTTGTGCTCAACAAACTGCAGGAATGGAGCGAAGAAACAGGATTCAAGTTCTCTACCTCAAAAACCACTTGCATGCACTTTTGCAGAATCCATCACCTCCATAATCACCCCGACCTTTTTCTTCGAGAACAGCAGCTTCCATTCGTTGAATCAACAACCTTCCTTGGGCTCACATTCGACAAGAGTCTAACCTGGCGAAAACACATCCGTATACTACAGGGCCGATGTGTATCACCTATGAATCTCCTTCGCACTGGTAGCTCTTAGGGCGCAGACCGTGTTTGTCTTTTGCGTTTGTATAGAACTCTCATCCGCCCTATCTTGGATTACGGATGCATAGTGTATGGGTCAGCGTCTCCATCAACCCTCCGGCCATTAAATAACATACACAATGCTGGCATAAGGATTAGTACAGGCGCCTACCGCACGAGTCGCATCGAATGCCTCTTGGCCGAGGCTGGAGAACCATCTCTGAGCCGAAGGCGGGATATTCTGAGTGCCTCATATGGCGCGAAATTAACAAAAGTTTATACTCCCTCGCACCAAGCAGTCCTCCATCCAACCCACTTGACTTCACATGCACTTAGACCATCGTTACCTCATCACCTGGGAGGCCGTCTCCGTATGCTTTTACAGAAGCTTAAGATAACACTACCCAACCCTGTAACCCCTCCCCGAAACCTTGGAAACTACACCGGCCGATAATAGATCTTAGACTGTCTAACCCTCCTAAATCCTTAACTCCCCGAGTACATTCACATCGGAATTTGAGACGATAAAATCTACGTATCCTGGCCATTACTTCATTTACACTGATGGCTCCTCTCAAAATGGTAAAGTCGGATGTGCCTTCTACTGCAGTAGAACCACGCGAGGTTTTCGACTAGACTCTTCGTGCAGCGTCTATACCGCAGAGAAGTATGCGCTCTTGGAGGCACTTAAATTTGCTGTATCAATGTCATTAAAAAAAGTAGTGATCTGCAGTGATTCCAAAAGCTCTCTTGAATCCATCTCTTCCTTCTCGTCTTGTGACTCACTGACAATGACCATCCAACACCAAATCCATCATCTATTAGTCCGCCACTATATTTTAGTCTTTTGTTGGTCCCTGGACACGTAGGAATAAGAGGAAATGAAATAGCTGACCTGGCAGCAACGTCTGCCACGAAGAAAAGAGAGTTAGACATCTTCACAATCCCCACAGAAGACACTAAGCCCTTTATAAAACGCCCTACCCGCAGGGAATGGCAAACAGAGTGTTATAACTCAGATTTTAAGCTCACGAGAATCAAGGATTCAGTAAATCCTTGGTCTTCCTCATCTCGTGATGCTCGGCGAGAGGAGATCATTTTAACACGCCTCCGGATCGGTCACTGCCATTTCTCCCACGGTTATCTCCTCCACGGGGACCCACCCCTATATGCGAATACTGCAAAATAGATCTTACCGTGGAGCATGTTGTCTTGCACTGTGTTAAGATAAGAGATAGCCGTCGAAGGCATCACCTTGCTAGCTGCCTAGCGGAGATTCTTAGAGATGACGAATCTTCTCTCTGCAAGCTGTTTAGCTTTTTACGAGAGACTAATTTGTGCAACCTTATCTAAGAGAAGATGATAATGCCAATTATTGGCTTTTAGCCCGAGATTTTAAAGTAACTATCTGGCATTTTTTTTGCGAAGCCCTTTTATTAGGATACGTTCCTTTTCAGTTTTACTTTGGTTCCTATTTAAAGATTTTAATTTTCCTTTGTTAGTTTGGCACTGCAATATTGTGCACTGGTCTTAAAATATTTTGACATGGGCGCAAATGACCTTAGCCGTTGAAGCGCCCTTAAACTCAATCAATCAATCAATTAAATATGGCTCCAAATTTTTCCCCCAATGTTTTCCGATGGATAGTGCTAATTGCATTGTTTTATAGGACGTAAAGTTAATTTTGGTGTATTCTTTTGTTTTTTTTAATATCTCTTACGCCGTTAATATGCACAATTCCATCGATTTGTATACAATATTACATTTGTGAGTAGATGTGCTTCAAAAGTTTTTCGAAAACGCATTAGATTCCTGTGAAAAATAGCTTTAAATTTCGCATTTACAGTAGTGCTTAATCGCCATTTTCGTAGAAAGGGCTTTAAATTTTTCAACGAAAATTGCCATTTGGATGAGGTTTTAGTCTACTTTAATATTCTTGACGTAATATTTCGGTTGTACAATCAGAAAAGCAAAAAGTTGAGAAAATGTCAAAAAAAGTACTTTGGGCGACGATAGATGGCAGGTGGCCAGAGAATAGAGCAAGATTTTAAATTCAGAACACGCCAAGGAAATTAGAAAACTTTACTACGAAAAAGTCTCTGCCATTGTGTAGCACCTCTAGTTTATAGATAGTAGCAAAAGTCAAAATTTTTTTAAAAAATATTGTGTAGTGTAACGTATTGTGGATGATGTTCTGAATTTGATGAAGAGTTTTTCTTTGAAGAGTGATCGTTGTATTCGGCGATGGTGCACCAGCTCAGATCACACAAAAGTGGTTTGGTTCAATTTTCCAAAAAAGCGTGAGAGAAAAAAATAATTGTTGGTGTAGTTTATTAGCAAAACATTGGTACTGATTTTTCGGAATGGAGAAAGCGAATTCTTGTGTAGTTTACTAAAAATTAGGATATATGTGCAATGTCCATCAACGTGTTTTCCCATTCTCAGAGTAAGGATTAATCATGTTTCATGGATAGTATCGGAAGTAAAAATTAAAAAAAGACAATACTGTGTAGTGTAATGTATTGTGGTTGATGTTCTGTAGAGATAATTTAATTTTGAAAGATAGTTTTCCTTCGAAAAGTGTTTTTTGTTATAAGGTGGCGGTGCGCCAGTCCAGGTGATATAAGTGATTTTGATCAATTTTCCAAAAAACGATGTAAGCAAAAAATCATTGTTTGTGTAGATTATTAGAATATTGTTTGATTCTCTTTGTTGGAAAGCGATGAATATTGTTTGATTCTCTTTGTTGGAATGCGAATTGTTGGGTAGTTTAGTATTTATTTGTATTTATGTGCCTCCATCCGTGTGTTTTCTGGTAGTCAGTGAAATGAATTATAATTGTTTTATGGGTAGTATCGGAAGTCAAACGTTTGAAAACAATACTGCTGTGTAGTGTAATGTATTGTGGCTTATGTTCTGTAAAGATAATCTAATTTTGAGTGATAGTTTTTCTTCGAAGAGTCTTTTTGTTATTCAGCACGTGTGTGCCATCCCAGGTGACACATAAGTGGTTTTATTCAATTTAAAAAAACGGCAAGAGCAAAAAAGACTACAGCACCAACTAATAATAACAGAAAAAGTATAGAGCTCTATTACAAAAACCAAACTTTACAAGACCCACAAGAAATTGATGACAAATTCAAAGAACACTTTTCTCAAATTGGTAAAACATTAATCTCTCAACATTCCCTAAACAATAAAACACACCAACAAACACAAATGTTACACAAATCGTAAATTCCATATTTTTATATGAAATTTTTAAAATCATTGGACAAATAAAGAATAAATTCTCAACAGTCCTAGACAACATTCCAGATTTTCTTATCAAACACAGTACTCCATGTAGATCGCAACAGCTCTCTCATATTTGCAATTACTCTGTAAAAACAGGCACATTCCCACATGTATTCAAAATGGCAATTCGCACATGTATTAAAAAAATCAAACCATTGTTTAAAAGAAACAATAGTATGATCCACTGAACTACAGACCTACCTCCCTGCTATCAGGATTTTCAAAAATTCTGGAAAAGCTTTTCAATGATAGACTCAAACATTTTCTCAATGCATATAATGTCCTTCCAACATGGCTTAAGGGGAAATAGATCCATGGACACAGCCATTTTATCCTTGACATACTTGTTGCACTAAATTGAAGGAAATTCCCATTGGCCTATTTTTAGATTTGTCAAGAGCCTTGACATTATTAATCATCACATACTTTTAACTAAACTAGAAATGCTAGAGATCTGAGGCATTACAGGCCAATAGATCAAATCATATTTATCAACCCGTAGCCAATTAGTTACCCTCCAACACATTAAAGAAAACAAAAGCTCCTCATACTACACCAGCCCTCAGATGATAAATTGTGGAGTCCCGCAACGATCCATCCAGGGGTCAATACTATTCCTTATATACATAAATGACATGCCTTCGGCTTTAAGAAATAACAAAATATTTTTAATTTTGTTTGCAAATGACAAAAACAAAATCATTAAAGCAAAAACACAACAATCATTAGAAAAAAACTGCACCAGTAAAATGGTTTCAAGACAACAAACTAATTATAAACACTAGCACGACAGTCTCTAAATTTCATGAATACCCGATCCAAAGAAAAACTCTCCCAGCATTTGCTCATAAATAATAACCCCGTAAGGATATCCCAAGAAACTTCCTCGCTCTAACAATCCAAGAAAAGCTAAAATGGAATGCGCACATTATAAATCTTAATAAGAAGCTCACCAAATCTTGCTATGCCTTGTACACCCTCAGGTCAAGCTCCAACATTTCGGATAATGTATTTTGCGAATGTGCACTCACACCTGAAATGCTCCTAAAAGCTCTCGCACCTTTATTATCCAAAAACGAAGACTACAAACAATGACCACCACTCATAAGTTGCAGTCTTTCAAACCCTTATTCTATAAATTAAGGATTTTTCCACTACCATGCATGTATATGTTTGAAATAGTGGTCTTCACAAAGAAGATTCTCATGGAAAACAAAGACACTTTTACTCCAAATTATGATGTACACAACTACAACACTCATCAAAAGGATAACCTCGTATGCTCCATTGAAAATGAACAATATGCAATTAGCTGATGTTAAGTGTTGTATCGGCGCTAGCAGAGGGCGCCACCGCGCACAGACCACACCGCGAGCCAGCGAGTCTTCTCTGTGTGTTTTGGTTCATCAGTGTTTTGCTGTTTGCTGCTTGTCGCGTCACGTGTGTTTGTAACGCTCGCCCTTTTTATCTTGTAATACATTTTGGCAATAAACCAGTATTCGATTACATTTGGCGTGATCATTTAATACTACATGGTGGCAGCGGTAAATTCCAACTAGTTCGCAACTACAAAAAGGAAGTCAAAATGCCAAACGACAACGTGCAACCGGCAACAGCAGCGGCGGCGTCGTCATATAACATCGCAGCGCCGGATGCTTTCGACTTCAATTCACCAGGTGATTGGCCAAAGTGGAAAAAACGCTTCGAGAGGTTTAAACTTGCTTCTAAACTAAATGCTTTAACTGAAGAGGAACAGGTAAACACTCTCATTTATCTTATGGGCGAAAAAGCTGACGAGGTTATGGTAACATTTGGTCTCAACAATGACGAGGAAAAAAACTATGCAACAGTGATGCAAAAACTCGACAACTATTTCGCGCCAAAAACCAATGTAATTTATGAAAGAGCTCGCTTTCACACTCGTGTACAAAATCCGGGCGAAACGGCCACCGATTTTATTACGGCACTACATAACCTCGCAAAGAATTGTAACTATGGTCAATTGAAAGACGAATTCATTCGAGATAGAATTGTTGTAGGTGTCGCGGACAAAAATCTGAGCGAGAAAATGCAGTTGGACGACACATTGACGCTCGATAAAGCTGTAAAAATAATAACTCAGTCAGAAGAGGTTAGGAAGCAGGTAGGGAAACTAAATCAACCGAGCATCAACTATGTTTCAAAACAATGTAACCGTCCTGACAAGAAAAACGCGGTTAAGGGAAAAGGTTCGATTAACAAAACAAATCCTACGCGACCTAACCAAACTACGAACCAGTCGAACACGTGTCAATGGTGCGGTGGGGAGAAACACGATCGCACTTCATGTCCGGCTAAAAATTCTTCGTGTTACAAGTGCAATAATAAAGGGCATTTTTCGAGAGTTTGCAGATCGAAAAAGAAGATTTGCACGGTGAATGAAGAAAATCTGGACCTGGATTCACTTCAACTAGGATCTGTTGACTCTGAGGCTACATCCGAGGACATCGATTGGACGGCGATGATCAACGTAGATGGCAAAAACTACAGATTCAAAATCGACACAGGAAGCGACGTCACTGCTCTTCCATCCCAGTTCGCCGGAAAAGGACTAACCAAAACAAAAAAACGACTCACCGGACCAGACACTACCGTGTTGAATATATACGGGACTAAGGAGGCCAAACTAACCTATAAAAGTAAGACAACTCAGCAAACCGTCTACTACATCGACAATCTGAATCAACCAATCCTGGGGAAGGTGGATGCAGTCGAACTAGGCCTCGTAAAAAGAATCAACGCAGTCTCCAACCGATCCGGCATGACGCTGCAGGACGTGAAACAGAAATTTCCGGATCTATTTAATGGTATTGGTAAAATTCCAGGAGTAACCAAATTAACCATTAAACCAGACGTGAAACCCGTGGCCGTGACGTCACCAAGAAGAATCGCTATTCCGTTGATGGACAAGGTGAAAGCTACCCTGGAAAACATGGAGAAGCAGGGAATCATTTCACCGGTAAACGTAGCGACGGAGTGGTGCTCACCAATGGTCGTCACATTCAAGAAAGACAGCTCCCCGAGGATTTGCGTCGACCTCCGAGAACTGAACCGAGCCGTTCAACGAGAGTACCATCCTATTCCCGATGTCCACTACATTCTAAACTTCATAAAAGACGCGAAACACTTCTCGAAACTAGACGCAGCTTCTGGGTTCTACCAAATCGTGCTGGACGACGATTCTCGCTTATACACGACGTTCATCACACCTTTTGGGAGATTCTGCTTCAATCGGCTGCCATTCGGAATCACGTGCGCACCAGAGCGCTTCCAGAAGAAGATCCAGGAAATTCTACAGGACTGCGACGGCATCGTGTGTCTGATGGACGATATTTTGATCTACGGTAACAATCAAGAGGAACACGATAGACGACTCATGAAAGTTTTGACTAAACTACAAGACGCAGGACTGACGCTCAACGAGAAGAAACTGGTTATCAATGTTCGCTCTATCGAATTCTTGGGACATCTGGTTGAAGAAGAAGGTATTAGAATTCACCCGGACAAAATCAAGGCAATAACTGACATGGAGCGCCCTAAAGACAAACAAGGCTTGAAGAGACTATTTGGTATGATCAACTTTTTGGCAAAAGCCATACCAAATAAGGCTACTGTTTTAGAACCCCTTCAGTCATTGTTGAAAGAAGACCGAGCATTTATCTGGGAAGAACCTCAAGAAAAAGCTTTTTCCAAAATTAAAGAAATGCTGACTTCAGCCCCGATACTTGCCAGGTTCGACCAGAAGAAGAAAACCATAGTCACAGCAGATGCATCGTCTTTCGGAATCGGAGGGGCATTACTGCAGGTGCAGCAGGATGGCACTGTCAAACCTGTGGCTTACTATTCCCGGCTACTCTCAGAAACGGAAAGACGGTACGCACAAATCGAGAAAGAAGGCCTAGCGGTTACATGCGTCTGCGAGAAATTCTCCGACTACATCACAGGCATTGAAATCGAAATCGAAACGGATCACAAGCCTTTGATCCCTATATTCACAACCAAGTCACTAAACGACTTGTCTCCAAGGCTGCAAAGGTATCGTATCCGCCTAATGCGTTTTGACTATACTATTTTACATGTTCCAGGCAAACAGTTGGTTACGGCAGACACATTGTCCAGGCAGCCAATTTCGCAGATAGAGTCAGAGGAATTCCTGGAAGAAGTTGAGAACCACGTGATCGCCACAATTGCAGCTCTTCCAGTAACTTCAGATAAGCTCTCGCAGATCATCAGTAATCAAGAAAAGGATCCGGAATTAGCAGCTGTACGAGTCTACATTTGCAATGGCTGGCCTGCCAAAGAAAATTTATTCGACAATCTGAAAACGTTCTGGGAGAAACGAGCTGAAATTACGTGTCAACGCAATGTACTCATGTACGAAGGAAGGATCATAATCCCACGAGCGATGTACCAGGAAATGTTGGATAAAATTCACGAAGGACATCTGGGTGTCACTAAATGCAGAGCCCGTGCTAGAGAAGTCATTTGGTGGCCAGGGATGTCGACACAAATCCAGGAAACTGTCGAAAAGTGTGAAATCTGCGCTCAACATAGAATCAATCGTCACGAACCGCTAATACACGTTGAAGCGGCCAACCGTCCATGGCAGAAAGTCGGTATGGATTTGTTCAAGGTCAACAACGCCTGGTATCTATTGATCATCGATAGATACTCACGGTACCCCGAAGTCATGAAAATCGAGAATATGAAGATGGAAACTGTTATCGAGAAAATGTCGGAAATATTTTCTAGACATGGCATTCCGGAGGAAATATTCACCGACAACGGAACTCAGTTCAACCCACTACACGAGTCTAAAACCTTCAAGAATTTTCAAGGATCTTACGGATTTCGCCTGATTACCAGAAGCCCGGGATATCCACAGTCTAATGGCCTTGCCGAAGCAGGAGTTAAGATAGTGAAGAACATCTTCTTGAAACAAAAGGACCCCTACAAAGGTCTTCTTGTTTACCGAAATACGCCACTGGATAACGGATATTCACCCGCACAACTTTCCATGGGTCGAATTTCCAAACCTCCTCAACGACTCGATTGTTAGCTTGAAAAAGGGAGATGTTGTATCGGCGCTAGCAGAGGGCGCCACCGCGCACAGACCACACCGCGAGCCAGCGAGTCTTCTCTGTGTGTTTTGGTTCATCAGTGTTTTGCTGTTTGCTGCTTGTCGCGTCACGTGTGTTTGTAACGCTCGCCCTTTTTATCTTGTAATACATTTTGGCAATAAACCAGTATTCGATTACATTTTGCGTGATCATTTAATACTACATTAAGGTAACAAAATTTCTAGGTCTCTCAATTCAATCAAACTTCAAATGGAATGTACATATAACAGAATTAAACACTAAATTAAGCTCATTATGTTACGCATTCAGAATTCTTTTTAATTCTGTCAGCTTTCATGCAGCTCGTTGCGTGTATTTTGCAAATGTGCATTCCCGCCTGAGATATGGCGTAATCTGGGGAAGCTCATCCTTTAGTACCCAGACATTTAGATTGCAAAAGAAAATTATCCGAATAATGCAAAAATTCCCTCCAAGTGACCCGTGCAAGCCTCTTTTCATTGAGCTTGGAATCTTACCATTGCCTTGCTTATTTATTTACGAGTCTATAGTATTTGTCAAAACTGACTTACTTAACGGTGGGAACATATTTTCATGTGATACTGATATTTTTAGTTACAACACTCGACGTAGAAATCATGTTAATCAAGTGTCAGTATCAACATCTCACTACAAGAAATCTACACACAATACATGTACGTTACTTTACAACGCATTACTAGATGAAATTAAACAATTAAAATTGGTACACATTTAAGTTAAAAGTAAAATATTCTCTGCTGCAAAACTGTTTCTATACAATTAGGAACTATACTGATCGTCAAAAAGAAAAACAATGTTTACTTTAACAAAAACAAGATATAGTATAATGAATTGGTTTACATTTGCATTGTATTGTAAAAAAGACTCAATATGCCTGTAACAAGTATTATACTTCAGCTTCCGGGTCAATGACCCCCATCTCGATCGGGTTTTTGTTCAGTTTCCCTGATCCATTGAGCAAATGCTGAGATGGACCCTTGATTTGCTTCCGGGTGTAAATGTAGCTTCACTATGCGCACGTTTTGTTGAACTTTCCTTTTGCTTGTAGTGGTAGTAGAGCTTAGGGTGAGCTTCTATTTTGTTAGCAATACAGAAAAATCAAATCTTTTCGTTCGTTTACCGTTAAAAATAAGTTTCCTATAATTCGGTAACGAAAATATCTAGTTTTTGAAACGTTAATCTCTTGCTTTTTTAAATTCATTATTATTATTATTATTATTATTATTATTATTATTATTATTATTATTATTATTATTATTATTATTATTATTATTATTATTTTCATCTTTCAACTATTAATAGTTAAATTGTTGGGAAGGGATTCTGAAAATGAAGAAAGCGTGCGCAGATGATTTTCTCCCCCATACGTCACATACAGTTGACTGTTTTTGACTAAATAAATAAATAAATAAATTTTTAAAAACTACATGTTCCCCATTCTGAAACTACACTTCATCAAAAAACGTTCCCTAATGGAGGGCATTACTCTTTACAACAAATTGAGCCATGATATTAAAGACAAACACAATACATACCTTTAAAAGTAAATTAAAAGCTTTCCTGCTTAACAACATGTTCTACAGTGTGAAAGTATATACAAATCAGAACACTACTTCCCTTAAAAAAAACTAAATAAAAATTCTTATTCCATTCGACTTTCTGTTTCATGTTGACTGCTCGAGCTGAAGCAAAGGAAAAAGAACTGACAAATCCCGTCCTGCCTATATTAAATTGCAGTTGGATTGAAGATTGCCAGACCAAAATTCTATTTTCTTTACCCTGAATTTGCTACTTGCATTAGGCATTGTTAACAATAATATTGTTAAATCATTTCTGAATGAATAATATTGTTATTAATATTAATATTGTTATAACTATTAATTAGAATTGTTAGTAGTATTATTGTTAACTTAACTTATGAAATAAAACATATTTGGAATCAAAACATATCCACTCGTGATATCGGCGGAAGGCTTCGTCAGTAAAAACTTCCTTAAAAACTTAACAGAACTTAAACTACCCAAAAACGTTTTGAACATGGGACAGCGCGCAATTTTGTTGCAACCAGCCCATATCGTAAGAAATGTTTTATCTTAAATCCAGATAGAAGATGAAGTTCATTTTCTGTGACCGAACCTGTCCCCAAAACAACTCTGGGAAAGATGACCATTTTTACCAGCGAAAATAGCTGAGAAAATATACACAAATAGGATAATAATAACAATAATAACAATAATAACAATAACAATAATAACAATAATAACTAACAATAATAACAATAACAATAATAACAATAACAATAATAACAATAATACTAATGTAACGAATATTGCGTCGTCTGCCGGCGCCACCACGAGCTTCCCGTGTGAGCGGGTTGCGTCATCTGCCGGCGGCCCTTGTACTAGATTGTCCCAGAGAGTTCGCGGGGCGTATCGCGGTGTCCGGAAAGTTCTCGACGGTGCCCGCCGAGTATAATACGCGGCGGTCGGCGACCGCGAGTCAGTCTTAAGTCTGAAGTGGAAGCTGAGCTGTGAAGTGTGTGCATCGCGGTGAATAGCAGTGCAGTGATTGTGCTCAGTGACGTGAACCGTGGCCAACGCCGTGAACTGTGGTCAGTGCAGTAGACTGTGGCCAGTGCATCGAACTGTGGTCACGACAGTGCAAGAGAAGTGAACAGTGAAAATAAATACTCAAGAGAAGTGTAGTGTAAAGAAGAATCAGGTGAAGACTATCTGTACATAAATCAAGACAGTGATTGTGTTAAGAAACAAAATAAACATTTTTGTTAAAATAATCCCAGAGTTTTAATTGACCCCTAGAATCGTAATATTAATAATAATAATATTAATAATAATAATAATAATAATAATAATAATAATAATAATAATAATAATAATAATAATAATAATAATAATAATAATAATAATAATAATAACAATATCAATAAAGATGTACTTTGTATCACGTAAGGAAGGAGGAAGAGGCCTCAGACAAATTGAAGCCTCCTGGCACAATGCAATAGTTGGGAAAGATGGGGAAGTATGTAGTCAGTCATCAAAATGACTCATTAATGAGGTAGGTCATTAAATCTAATCGAAGTATGGGAAACAGAGGCATAATAAGTGTCGCAAGAAGCAGGGAGAAGAAAACTACGTAAGACACGCAGAATAACACACGCTGAATTTCTTATGATACTTAACATGAAATGTGAGACAAAATATGTTAAAGAAATCGTAGAGAGAAAAACCCCTCCATGGACAATATTTACAAATAATGGACAATGTGCAGATAAATAAAGATCAATCATTTATGTGGCTTAAAAGGGGAAGAATGAAGCCAGAATCGGTAGCAGTTGTAATAGCTGCCTAAGAGTAGGCCAGATAAATGCCACTGATGTAACGTGTTGCCGGATTATAAATCACATCATTTCAGGATGTGCAACTCTCGCACAGACAGATGACACAATGCGCCATAACCAGATCGCTTCCATTACACACCAACAAATTGTAACCAACCATGAATTTAGTGATCATCATGCCCCTTACTATACATACAAACCTGAACGTGTGTTGGAAAATGAAAAGAGCATAATTTATTTCGATCGCACAAGACTCTAGAACATAACAGGCCAGATATTGTGATAACTCTCAAGGTACCAAACACTACTTTTCTTATTGATGTTGCAGTCCCTTTGTACAGGAACCTGCAAAAAGCATTCTCGGAAAAATAAGGAAGTACAGCGATCTGGCATATCAAATCAAAGATCAATGGAAATAAAACCAAGTATTAATTCTCCCAATAATTATCTCCAGTAATGGCCTTATAGAAAAACACGTCAAAGAAAACCTTTCAAAAATTGATACCCCTCCAAGGCTTTTAAAATTAATGTAGAAGTCTGTCGTCTTAAATACTTACCGCGATGTCCGGAACTTTCTAAATTCAGATTCTTAAATAAATAGCAAATAACACACTTGGCGAAAAGCCCGTTGTTATTTGATAACCAGGTCTTCCTGTGAACCAGCAATGTGTAAAAATAAATAATAATAATAATAATAATAATAATAATAATAATAATAATAGTAATAATAATAATAATAATAATAATAATAATAATAATGTTGCACACAAATGCAAAATTCAAAATTAAAGGAGCAAACACACCATGGTGGAATAGCGACTGTAAAGAAGCAATAAGGAATTCAAAAAAAGCATTTAACCGTTATAAGAAACATAAATCAACTGAGAACAGACTTGAATACAAAAGGACCAGAGCTATCACCAGAAGTCATCAAAGAAAGCAAAACCAATTCTTTGTCTAAATACTTAAGCATCATTAAGCGGTAACTCATCATTAAGCGGTAACTGTAACATCAATGATACATGGAGAACAATCAGAGCTATTCAAGGAAATAAAAATCAACTTGTATCCACTTTATTAAAAGCAACGATAAAATACTTACTGCCCCATCTGACATTGCTAACCAATTTGCCAAGACATTCTCCAATAACTCCAGTTCCAGCAACTACATGCACGAATTTCTTTCATATAAAAAAGAACAAGAAACCAAACTAATCCCTAAAGGGAATGACATTTTAGCAAATAAATACCAACTTAACGTGGATATCTCACCACATGAACTTGAAGTTATTGAATCGTCCAACAATTCTTCTCCTGGCCCCGACAATATTCCAAATATTCTCCTTAAAAAGCTACCCCCTAAAAGAAAATCTATTCTATTACGAATCTACAATTCTATATGGAGAGCAAAGACCTTCCCAAGCACCTGGAGACTGGCTACTGTCATTCCTGTTCCTAAGCCCGGTAAAGACCCGGTTATAACTGATAACTACCGTCCAATATCTCTAACATCTAATATGTACAAAATTCTTGAGCGGATCATCAACAATAGACTACGTTGTTTTCTGGACTCCCAACAAATTATGACTAACAACCATTTTGGTTTCCGTCAAGGTCATTCCACACAATCTCACCTGCTGAGTACTGCCACATTCATCCAAGAAGCATTCATCAATCAACAACACGTACTTGCTGTCAACTGAGACATAGAAAAGGCTTATGATATGGTCTGGACCTAAAGAGTACTTAGAATTCTTCACAACATCGGTGTTCATGGAAATATGTTCGGGTTCATCCGCAATTTTACACTTAATAGACAGCTTCAAGTCAGAATTAATAACCAAATATCTCAACCTAGGATGCTTGAAAATGAACTTCCACAAGGGTCAGTTTTGAGTTTAACACTTTTCCTTATCGCAATCAATGACGTGGATAAGGATATTGCCTTACCTGTTACAATAAGGAAATACGCGGATGACATCATTGTTCAATGTAAAGGCAATAATCTGCTGAACACCCATAAGTACATGCAAGAAGCTCTTGACAAACTCTCGGAATTTTCCCTGAAGTCAGGATTTAAATTCTCCACCAAAAATCTGAATGTATCCTATTTTCAAGGAATAGGCACCATACTTTGCCGCATCTCTTACTGGTTTCCCATGTCCTACCTGCGGTCCGCTGTACTAAAATCCTAGGCCTATACTTTGATAACAAATTGAGCTGGAAACAACATATTTAGAAGCTGATTGACAACTGTAAAAAACGACTAAACATTCTCAAATATCTTAACAACTGGGGAGCGAATATAAACATCTTGCTTTTTACTTATAAAACAATTATCAGAAGTAAGATTGGCTATGGATCTATCATTTACAACTCAGCTAGCCTAAGTGTTCTTAGCAAGTTAGACACTACACAATCAAGCGCTCCGCTTATGTACAGGATGCCTCCGTACCACGCCTATTGGTAGCTTACTTACTGAAGCCGAGGAATCATCTCTACAATTCCGACGTCAATTGCCCGGCATGCAGTATGCAATTAAAGCTGGCTCGTCTATCAATCCAATTATAACCAAAAATGTTTCACCATACCTTCGGGATCTCTACAAGAAACATAAATCAATCATTCCCTTTTATCTAAAAACCAAAGAACCTCTCGAAATACTTAAGATTCAACTCTCTCAGATTGAAAAACACCGCCCATACATAATTCAACCTTGGCTGATACAAGAATTCAAAATTGACCTGTCTTTACTGAAACTTGAAAAAAGTCCTTCCTCGGAGGAATACAGGACATCTATTCTCAATGATTTTGCTGAGAAATACAAGTCACACACTGTTATCGGTATCAAGCCCATTCTCAAGACTGACGGTCCGGAAGTCAATGTGTGTACCGCTGACCGCAACACATTGTATACATTCAAACCCCACGTAAGCCTAACAACTACGGGTTTATATGGAATTGTGCAGACTTTAAAACTTTATATATATATATATATATATATATATATATATATATATATATATATATATAATGTGTAAAATACTGAAATGTAAAATCAAAATCAAATGTATTCAAAAAATGTAAAATAAAATATGAATATGTAAAATATTGAAAAGTCGCTAAGAACCTTAGGTTGATGCGACTATAATAAACGAAAATAATAATAATAATAATAATAATAATAATAATAATAATAATAATAATAATAATAATAATAATAATAATAATAATAATAATAACAACAACAACAAGAAGATGAAGAAGAAATAAAGAAATAATA
>BLKR01016235.1:0-33395 GCA_011170035.1 Teleogryllus occipitalis | reverse complement strand
ACCTTGTTTTATGATTACGCTGTCCACAGTCAACTGTTCTTTGCATTCAAAGGTACTTTTGATGCATCCTTTCTGTTCCATGCTGATGATATTGTTTTGATCACAGTGCATGTATATTTATTATTATTATTATTATTATTATTATTATTATTATTATTATTATTATTATTATTATTATTATTATTATTATTATTATTATTGTCTCGGAGTTTATCTCTGGTGTTTAATCTTTGATAAGTCATACAGGCATATCTCAATCAATCAATGCTAGTGTTGATTTAACACAGTGCGAACAATTCTACATGTTTCCTGAATCACGGATTTTTGTCCTTTAAGAATTATAATACTAGGGTATAGGCCAACTGTTTCCAAGTATCTCTTGAAATTTTGCTTGACCAAACCAGTCGCTGTGATTACTATTGGGATTATTATCACTGAAATTAGTTTATATATTTCTTTACATTTAATTGCAAGCGAAGTGTATTTAGATATTTTTTCATATTCTGCTTTATTACATTGAATTGAATTGAATTGAATTGAATTTGCCTTATTTTACGTGGCGAGACTCAGGCCATGAGGCCTGCTCTTCCGTCTGACCACGCAAATTCCGCTACGCTCCTTTCACCAACCATGGGAGAAAGAAGGTATTAGTTGGGCGACGAAACAGGCGATTTGAATTTAGCTCAGAGGCGTCATTTAGGCTTGAGGATCTTTTACATGCAGTAAATATACTAACATGGGACAGCCGGCTTTACTTCCCCTCCGAAGGAAGGCGTACGAAGGATTTTTTCGCCCTTAAAAATCCACGGCTTCGATCGGGTTTAAACCCGCAAACTTGGGTATAACAGTCCGATACGCTAACCGTTACACCATCGCCGCCGCACATTCTCGTATATGTACGTATATACGGAGTAATATACGTAGTATAGAGAAAGTTATGTAATGCTGAGGAAAATCCATTTCGATGTTTCAACGGAAATACGTTTTGGGGCCCCTTGATTCCGAAAAAGTGTTTTTTTAAAACATCCGTCCGTCTGACTGTCAGTCTGTCCGTCAGTAAAAAGTACACACTGTCAAGTTTTCTTTACTTTACTAACCTATAATAATCTCAACCAAAAACCGGGAGAGGTGGCTCAGTGTCTCAACCGATATCACTGCACTGCCTCTGACCGGGAGGTTCTGGGTTCGAGTCCCGACAGTGGCAAGACTTTCAACACTAGCTTATCAGCTAGGTTGAATTCAGTCGCTGTCTGGAGGAGAATTCTAGAGACCGGCTGCGCTGATCGGTAGTTTTCCGTGGTTTCTCCGATCAACACCAGGCGAATGCCGGAGCAGTACCCTAACAAACGGGCCACGGACCGCGCGCGATCTTTCCTTCCTCTAACCTTGACCTATCCCCACCCGTTACACACACTTACATGCATTACAATACCACACATGCCGGGAGACCGGTCGGGAGTTTAGAGTCTGTCCCTGCTGGGGCGGTGCCCTGCAGGTGGGAGATACCTGTTTGAGTGAAACCCCGCTAGCCGATAGTAGGTCGGCGCCAGATCTCGCCATCGAGCGCGGGAAGATCACCGCCACCTCCCGAGGAAAACATGCTCTACACGTACGAGACTAATGACCTCAGTAGTTGCCGCTCCCGTAATCACTAACTAAAAGTTTCATGATACCATTCATCTCTTTCATATGGACTGCGTACATAAGAATATATTGTTTCTCATTTCCGATATGAATAGTACAGCTTTTAAACTGAGTTTACAGGAATCTATAAACTATCTTAATTTCTTAGGATCATGATAGTCTCCCAAAGAACTCAGTAATGCATCAACGTCAGTGCAATACAGATTTACCTTCTTCTGAGAACAGGCATCGGAGATTTTGTTCCCGTCGGCAATACGCAGTTATTGTAGTTCCCTTCTAAAGGAGTTTCCACCCCTTTAATCGAGACGCCAACAATCCTGCCTGATTCTTCGACAGGTTTGTATCACGAACTAGTTCTGTTTGTTCTGACTTATTGTTTCTATGACATCATGTAGATTTTTCACCGAAATCTGGGTCTTCAGTGTCGTCCTTTTAGGTACTTACGTTAAGTATTCATCGTCCGAGTTTTCGGAATGCAAACTCGAATTGTCCAGTGGTGCTGGGATTGCAGGGTCGTCTCTGTAAGGAAAATACCTGATAGCTGAAGGGAGGTTGCAATATTGAATGGTCTTCTTGCTCTTGCTCGTTATCCTAGCAACTTTAATAATGTAGAAATAATAGCCTGTGGGATGCTCCTTTCGTTCCCTCTATGCCATGGGAATTGCAAATGGCATATATCGCGTTCCGTTAATGCCTTTTACAAGTACTGCTACATAAGGCGCACAGCAAATATGAGGGGCCCATGATTTGTACTGATCGCCGATTTGACACCGACATACAATTTATATGCCTTTCTTCTTAAAGAAGTAATATTCCGCCTTTGGCTCTTCAAATTTACCTCACCATACACATAACAGAAATTTTTTGGATGGTTTACTCACTGCCGCGGTATTGCAAAGAATGTTTATACAAAAATTAGCACTATAACGCAACTAATAGATAAGTCGTGCTCTATGCAGAAATATCAACACCTTTGTCGCTCGACACGCAGGGCGTAACTTATACGCAGTGACCCACGTACACAACGCGCCAATTCCCAGCGCAATGCTTGAAGTTGCTCAATTGATTTGACCGGTCTGAAATCTATTTCATGTCCGGAGTAGAATCTACAATATCATACATTGTTGGCAACCACCGTTCTCTAATAAACCATCAAACTGCTAGCATGTCAGCACAAAAGACACGTGGCTATCTGCGAAATATACATAGTTTTAGTATATGTGCAACTACACGAAAACTGAGCCCGATGGGCATTTTTTGTGGTTATAATCGGCTTTAGCGCAGCTAAGTACATAAGGAACAGCTAGAGTTAACCTTTTAACAAAATCGCTATCGACCGGTGTGGCCCATCCAGGACAAGCTCTAAGTTCCCGACTGGTCTCTCGACATGTTCATGTGTGTGTGAGGAAGAAGTAAGAACACGACAAAGAGGAGGAAGAAAAGAACGCGCGCAGTCCTTGGCCCGTAGGGTACTCTCCGGTGTTCGCCTAGTATTGACTGGAGAAACAACGCAAAACTATCTATCAAAGCAGCCGTCCCCTTGAGTTTTATTCCAGACAGTGGTTGTATTCGATCCAATTATATCTACACGAACTGAAGGTCTTGCGAGCATGAAACGGATATTTTGAATTTTTGGGGTAGTTTATATGAATCGTCTGCGTTTTAAATGAGTATTTTTCAAAAATGCTCCAAATATTTTGACGAATTTTTTTCTTTAGATAGAGTAAAGTTCATTTAAAAATGACGCAGGTCTAATTTTAATCGATATCTCCGAATAGTCGAAGCTTGCTAAAGTTCGAAAAAATTTTAGGCGTCTTCCTACAACAATACTGAAGATAGTTTTCTTACTTAATAATATCTGTTTTTCAAAGACAGATCTTGAAGTAAGGTCATGTACAATCCTTCGGAAATATGACTTTTCGCATACCATTGCGTAAAGTTAAGCAGTTTTAAAGAAGCAGGAAAAGGCTCCAAATTTTTCGTAATTTTTTTCCTCATATATGGCAATGGACACCAAATAATGCCGGTCCCATTTACAGAGAAGTCTGTACTTTTGAAAATTGCAACAAAAAATGAACATGGCAAAAGTACAATATTTTACGAAGAGATTGTACGATTTAATGATAAAAATGTTTTCTTCAATGAAATGCGTTCTAAAAATTTGCATTTTAAAATATGGTCACGCACGATTTTTAAACGTGTACTATTCACGTAATTTTCTCTTAAAATGAATGCAATTTATTTAAAAATATTCTCAAAAACGGTTTTAAGTTTTTTTTTATTTTTTCTTCGAATAGTGCGAATGACGCTTAAAAACCCACAGGTCCGATATTCGCCGAATTCTGTGTATTTTCGAATATCAATTTCGAAAATAAAGGTCTGAACGGTTTAGGAGTTACCGTTAACTACTGACGGACGGCGACACAGACAGACGGAGACACAGATAGGCGGAGACACGAGCAGACGGAGATACGAGCAGACGGAATGACGCACGTTTTGCCGTCAATCAATTTTCGCTATCAAAGACCTACTACATATGAATTTTGCCTACATAACGTGAGAGAGGAAGTACCGGGTGTATATTTTGTCGTTCGCGGAAGATTCAGGCCGCGTCGCCAGGGAAGTCGAGGGCTCGCTCGCCCAGCAAAGCGGTGATTCAATTCCCGTGCTGACATACTGGAACTATTAAGTAAAGTCGTAGGCTTCCGCGGCCAAAGTCATGTAAATGATCTTGGCTGTCCAGATGACGCTGCATCGAAGGCTGTGTTGCCGACGTTTCGACCATCTTGTCGTGGTCTTCCTCAGGGCTGGTCTGCCAACAGCCCTGGTCTTCCTCAGGGCTGTTGTGGCACAACAGCCCTGAGGAAGACCACGACAAGATGGTCGAAACGTCGGCAACACAGCCTTCGACGCGGCGTCACCTGGACAGCCAAGAGCATTTATACTGGAACTATCGCTGCGCTTAACTTACGTTAAAGAAGATGCTGAATGTGGCGTCCTTAGACTCGAATGCATTCTTGGCACATCTCGAGCATGTTCAGGTTATTTTTTCTAATAAAGCGTGGCTTTATCTGAGTGGATATGCCAACAGCCAAAACAACAGCTATTGAAGTGCAGAAAACACTCACCTGTTTCACGAAGAACCACTTCACGATATAAAGATCGGAGTACGGTGTGCTTTGAGTTCCACAAGAATTATATGACCTATTTTTTCAACACCACTTACATACTGATATTTACATAAATCAGATATTTACATTATTCTTCGAACAATTTACACCAGAAGAAAGGCTCTTTGCTTACTTTTAACAGGATTCGGCAACTGCTCTCACACAGTTGGTCGATTCTCGAAATTATTAAATACTGTTGGCCTCCTAGCTCATCTGATCTGACTCGTGTGCATTTTGAACTTTGGAGGTACTTGAAAGATCAGGTAAAAGCAGAAAAACCCGCATTCGGAAGAAGAGCTCCGACACTATTGAAGAGGAAATCGCAGTTCCTCGAAACTTACTTCAGTGGGTAAATTAGAATATGTAAATCAGAATGCATTCGAGCCGAAGGACCCAAAAAGGACCCAATTTACACAGTTCGACTGCTTTTTCTATTTGAGTTAATTTTTCTTTCCGAACAAATATATTCATTTCTTTAGTAAACAATCAACAATTAACAAGTTTCTGAAGTATGTATATGTTTCTGCAATGCAAATTTTGCATAGAAAGTATTTTTACAAACGAAATTTTGAGTGCTTATTGCGGCTCAGCCATTCGGAATATATAGAGTTTATTAGACAAAATACACTTAAAATTGTTTTTAGAGTTTATTTTCGAATTTTCAACTTTTCCTCCTTGGACACCTGTATTTATGTGACATTTGCACCTGATTTTTAGGCAATCCCGTATGCACAGATGTTCGGCAGATGCTTGAAATCTCCTTGGCTACGTCAACGTGACCTGCGAAAAATCTCTGCATAAAGAGTTTCCTAAAAATAAAGGGGGAAGTCACATATGAAATCTGGATCTTTCCGTCAGCGATTTCCATTTTTTTTTACACTTCAAGAAATTCCTGTCACATCAGGAATTCGCTTAACACAGTGATGCAGATTTACAGGTGGCTATCAAACACTATTACCCAACCAAAGCGCCAAACCTCTACAACACGGAAATACAAATGTTGATCCCAAGGTATGATGAATGTCTCAGTTCTGATTGTCATTATTAAATAAATGTAACATGTGTATTATCCGCTACAATAAAGTATTTCCATGAATTCTTTTATTTTTGTGGAAGACTGGGAAACTGCTTTCCGGATGTGCCTCGTATAAATTACTTGGTAGAAATTATTATTATTATTATTATTATTATTATTATTATTATTATTATTATTATTATTGTTATTAATAATAATAATAATAATAATAATAATAATAAACAAACTTGAATGTATGAAAAGGAAGAATTGGCAATGAGCTCAAAGCGCTCACACTTTCGTAAGAAGAAGAAATACAGCCCTTGGCCTCACATTGTACATACAAATACCTGGAGTTTAGACAAACTCTTATAATACGCGTAAATCATAAATCCACCAAACAATATGTTGAAAACATGTGCACATTACGCCTCCGAAAAAATTTGGAAACTGCTAATTGCCAAAAATAAGATCAAGGCCATTAATTCCTAGTGTGTGTCAATCCTTACGTATTCCTTTGGGTTAATACACTGGTCTCCTCTAAAACCTGAAGACTCCTTTAAATATTGAAGGCAAAAATACCTACCACAATCGCATCACAGCTAATGACAGGATACAAGCATAGAAATCTGAAGTTCTCCCTATTAGATTTCCCCATTCCCTCGACAGTGCTGACAAAGACGCATCTACGCGTTGGCTCAAAGATGGGTTTCTGTTTCGAGAAACTAAAGGTTTTATCCTTGCTATACAAGACCAAGTTATTGCCACGAATAACTATAAGAAGAACGTAGAAAAAGAAGACATCCAAGATGAATGCAAAATAAGTCACCAGTCATAAAAAAACTATTGATCTTGAAATAGCAATTACAAATATGGCCAATACAGAGTATTTTCACCGTCATAATCTCACCAGGCCTTAGCATTAAAACTCGGACTTCTCTCAGACGAACAGACTTGCCCATATTATGAATATAAAGTCCGACCTACAATGGAAAACATGTTTCAAACTGTACTACGATACTTCTATTCAAACAGAAAAGTGTATTGCCGCCAAGAGACCCGACATTGTATTGCACAGTCTGCGAGAAAAAAAATGCAATTTTCATTGATGTCACTCATCCGGCTAGTCACAATATAAACTAGTGGTGCTACAGAATGGAACAGACTTTCTCGTAGTAAATTTTTCGAATTTCCTTGGTTTGGACTGCCTTTACGGTCTTTCCCATCCTATTACCAACTGTTATCTATCGCCGCCTACAGTAATTTTTGAAATTTTCTCTCCTTTTCGGTTTCCTAATAGTAAAACCGAAATGTTACTTTACGAAAATTACCGAAGAGTAAAACCGCGTTCTAAATTAAAATTTTTATCGAAAAATTTTAAGGCATTTTTAAGAAAATGGCGTTTAACTGTTACTGTAAATGCAAATTTTGAAGCTCTTTTTTCAGGAATCTATTTAGTTTTCGAAAAACTTCATTTAAGGGCACCTTGTAAGGCCCATCTCCATCATTATAAATTAATGTTCCTTTTTCTAAAGAACTATTAATGACACAAGAATGAAATTTTGCACTGTTATTGTTTGCACTTTTTTACGTATCTGACAATTTTCGTAACAAACAATTATAAAGAAAATGTGGTTCATACGTGACTTCACTCCTTCACTGAGACAAGTACCAATTAGTTTTTAAACGTAATATTTTAATAACCAACTTATGAACAGCCTGCTGAATATGAACTTGTAGCTTCCCATTCAGGAACATTACTATGAACTTTGTACATAACAAAAGATTTGATATCTTGCAAGAGTTTGAAATTACTTAATAACAGGTTGTAGTATTCCTTTCACCTCAGGTCTTGAAAATGAGTTTAAAATTAAAATTGCTTAAAGAGTTTCGGTAGTAAATATTTTTTCATCAATCCAAATGGAGTATTAATAAATTGATAAAAATACTCCTTTCACTATAGTATTTTTCGCTGGTAGAGCCAGAGCAAAACTTAGGACCACCTCTATGATTTTACATGAATTGTCTCTACTTTTAAATGTGGGGAAGCCATCACACCATGTTTTATCAATCTCTTCATTATCTTTCCCCATTCCTCAAGTTTTCTGGATAAAAGTTTGTTGAAATGTGAGAGCTAGCGAAGTAGTGAAAAGCAGAGTACGTCTAGAGGGAGTGAGGTTATAGCCAAGAACGAAAAAACGGGACTTTTCCCGCTCCGTTAATATTTTGTCGGGACAACGGGACACATAATGAGAAAAAGGACAATCCCGTTAAATATGGGACGTTTGGTCACCCTACACTAGGAAACAAGATTTCGCAACGCACTCAAATTTATATGTAGATTTTGAATATCACAATAAAAACATCATATCACGTCACAGTGTTTAAATATATCGTATCTTTATACCGTATCATACAGTATTTTGATATTAATGCAAATACATTTAAATTGGACCTGTAAGATATACAGAATCAATACGCATAAAATCTACTTAAAAACTATTTGTTCAGTTCATCTATGCCACTTTCATGAGATATCAACAAAATTTGGCTTTCGTGTTTGTTGTTTTTTTACCTTCTGTATTCGAAGATTGCTGTCTTTATTCTTGCGTCTGGAATACGTGCTTAATTACGAGTAGATCTTAGTGGTCTTAGTAGGTTTTAGGATGTTTTGAAAAGAAGTCACGTGCACCATCATCTTTCCTACTGCGCATCAATCATCCAAAGGTATAATTTTAGCCCTTTACATTATCGTAAATATTCTTATACAAGTATCCAACTGTTGAGGTGGTAGATTCTGAGTCAGTGTCATGAACTGTACCCGCGGTGCCCGTGAAGTTCGTGTCTGGTTTGCGTGTCTCAAATACATTAATACATTACAGTTCTGTGCTTTTTATAAAGTGAAATTTGCCACATGATCTGTAGAATTGAATCGGTTCGATAAAATGCAAATCGTCATTTTACTTCGAAAGCGTGAGAATCAACCCGAAAGCTTCTGTTACGTTTGTGTAAGATTTATACCCAAACATCGAGGGAAAATAATAAATGAAATTACAACTTGCGTTTGCATTATACTTTGGCTGTCATGTTTGCAATCAGGCCAAACCATGGACTGTTCAGTGTTGTGCCACCTGTACAACAAACCTTAGGTTGTGGTTGTATCGAAAAAGCATTGTCATTCGCTCTACCAACTTTATGGAGAATACCAACAAACCATTTCAATGTCTGCATATTATTGCACGAATATGTGTATTTCATTTTTGGCTTGTTTTTACCTCGTATAAAGCGTGATCATCAAATTCTGTAGTAATAAAACCAGAGTAACAATGAGGAAATTAGTATAGAATTTTGTTTATTTCAAATACTAATTGAAATCTTTTGAACCTTACGTGATATAAACTTTACAATGACTTTCGAAATCAGCGAGATCGTTTCCTTTGTAATCACTTACTTTCATTCTGGAGGTATGAAAAAAGTTGTTCCCTAGTGTTATTACGACTTTTTATATAAAATCATTGATATTACGCTTGATTAATTAGTTATTCCGGGAGCGCCAACAGTTAAAGTCACTACTTTCGTAAGTGTAGTGCATGTTTGCCTCGTAAGTTGGTGGTGATCTGGCCCCGCTGGATGGTGAGATCCGACCTACCGTCGACTACCGGGGTTTACCCCAACTAGGTACCTCCCATCAGCTGGGCCCCGCCCCAGCCGGGACAATCTCTAAGCTCCCGACCGGTCTCCCGGCATGTGTGGAAGTGCATGTTAGTGTACGTGTGTGTAAGTAAGGTAGGAGGATAGGACAAGGAAGAGGAAGGAAAGATCGCGCACGGTCAGTGGCCCGTTTGTTAGGGTACTGCTCCGGCATTCGCCAGGTGTTGATCGACGAAACTATTGAAAACTACCGATCAGAGCAGACCGCCGCTAGAATTCTCCTCCAGGCAGCAACTGAACTCGACCCAGCTATCTAGCCTGTGTCGATAATTCCTAACACTGTCCGGACTCGAACCTAGGACCTCCCGGTCAAAGGCACAGCTGTGACATCTGTTGATACTCTGAGCCACCTCTCCCGGTTTGATATTATGCGATAACAAAGTTTTATATTGATAATTGTCCCGTTCCTTATACTGTATTAGCTCTGAACGATGTTTGAACCTAATATTTTGTATTTATTTATTTATTTATTTATTTATTTATTTATTTATTTATTTATTTATTTATTTATTTATTTATTTATTTATTTATTTATTTATTTATTTATTTATTTATTTATTTATTTATTTATTTACTTATTTATTTATTTATTTATTTATTTATTTATTTATTTATTTAGTCAAAAACTGTATGTGACGTATGGGGGAGAAAATCATCTGCGCACGCTTTCTTGAGTTTCAGAATCACTTCCCAATAATTTAACTATTAATAGTTGAATAATAATAATAATAATAATAATAATAATAATAATAATAAAAACAAATTTAAAAAAGCGAGAGATTAACATTTCAAAAACTAGATATTTTCGTTGCCAAATTATAGAAAACTTATTTTTAACGGTAAAGGAACGAACAGATTTGATTTTTCTGTATTGTTAACAAAATATACACTCACCCTAAGCTCTACCACCACTACAAGCAAAAGGAAAGTTCAACAAAACGTGCGCATAGTGAAGCTACATTTACCTCCAGAAGCAAATCAAGGGGCCATCTCAGCATTTGCTCAATGGATCAGGGAAACTGGACAAAAACCTGATCGACATGGGGGCCATTGACCCGGAAGTACATTACTTGTTACAGGCATATTGAGTTTTTTTTTTAAATTATACAATGCAAATGTAAACTAATTCATTATACTATATCTTGGTTTTGTTAAAGTAAACATTATTTTTCGTTTTGACGATCAGTATAGTCTCTAATTGTATAGAATTGGAGTCCACCCTTAGCTGAGAACCTGTTACTTCAGTTACTTGTAAAACTTAGAACAGTTTGGGTCAGCTGAAACTGTTGGAAAAGCTTCCATCAAAGAATCTTAGTATTAATATTTCCTAGCTGCGGCTAATGCTCCCCACTTCTCACTAATAAATTCGTAAGAGACTGACCTCAATTACATAGAACACTCAATTCTTGTTTCAGATTCATTTTCAACGGTTTCAGGTCGTTCATTTTCACGGCGACACTTTTCTATCCAAAACTGAATTGGCTAAAGGTATTTA
This sequence comes from Teleogryllus occipitalis, assembly GCA_011170035.1. Taxonomy (NCBI): domain Eukaryota; kingdom Metazoa; phylum Arthropoda; class Insecta; order Orthoptera; family Gryllidae; genus Teleogryllus; species Teleogryllus occipitalis. The sequence continues at coordinate 22,360 of BLKR01016235.1, read as the reverse complement.
ATTCTAGAAGATACTTTGTTTTGCTCTAAACACACAAGGTCCTCTTTTATTATCACCAACTTTCTTATTCAACAGAACTGAACTGCTGCAGCCATTGATTATTTAACATTTTATTGCAAATTATTAAGTAAGCACTAAAATGATGAGTTTGTGCAAAAGCTAGATACACGGACTTTTAGAATGTATGTGATTTGATCATTTTAAAATAACATAAAGGTTCTAGCCGGATGAGGGGAGTTTCCGGCATTAGTTAGCAATTCAACTCAGATTTTTTCCACATGTTTGGATGTTGAAAATATTATTATTTTCAAAATATAAGGCTAAAATATCCACATAGTAAGTACTTACAGCGAAAAGAATAATTTTTTCGTGTTTAAATTAAGAAAATAATCATTTTATGGCATTTATTTTATTTCTTTGCTTCTGGTTTGAACTTTGGCGTAATAATTGGTTAATAAATTGACTTGTAGATCCCTTTCAATTCATAAATAGTGTAATAAATTGATTAAAATATTTTTTCTATAAAAACGTTAACCACATATTTCTTTTTTTTTATAAAAATTCACCTAGTTCATAAATTTCTAGAAAGAGTTTCGGAGAGAGTTACTTATGAAATGTAGACTATTTCATATGCTTTTGAGTGCTCAAACCGGCAAATGTCTAGGATTTGATTTACGATCTGGCAGACCTTACGTCCTAACTATGATTTTTTACGATTTCCGCGTCTTAAACTATATAATATGTTTTAATATGTTTGTAAAATATGTAATAGTGTCAAAATTGATAAAAAAACAATATAAAATGTCTTAGTATTGTTGGAAATCTTTATTATACATAGAATACTATTTTTATTCAAAACAAAAATGCTTTATATGTCATATTGTTAGTTTGTGTATATACATGTATTTTATGTTAGTCGTCATCACTATCTTCGTTGATTACAGATGCAATATTTCAATCAATACAAACCCTAGATAAAACTGCAGCGGACCTGAAAATACGCGACAAGTACCTTGCATGAGACAAGTATTAAATGATAGTCGCAACGTGAGAACAGCAACCAATGGTTCTCAAACCAGTTGGGCAATCACATGTAGACTGCAGAATACTGTCAATCCCGAGTAAATCCGGCGTGTATTCACTTGGATAATATATATATATATATATATATATATATATATATATATATATATATATATACATACATACATACATACATACATACATACATACATACATATGTGTATATATACACACAATTCAATACTTTATACTGTTTCGATTGATGTGTCGCGACTGGACGTTTACTTTCAATACATATTTTCTAGGTTGATAGTAGTTAGGATTAATCGCATCATTATTTCCCATAATTTCAGCAAGGTAAGGCGATTGAGCTATCTGGTACGTTCCCGTGAAGAAAATGATTAATTCTCGTTCAGTCAATTCTGGAAAGTCTAAAATATTTGGAGAAGAAATTTCTTTAAAAATGGTGATGGGTCATTAATGTGGCTATGGTCATTATTCCCGTAAGCCTAGGGCATGTTTTTATCCCGGGAGGTGGCGGTGATCTTCTCCAGCTGGATGGCGAGATTCGGCGCCGACCTACCCGTTGGCTCGCGGTTTTTTCCCCCAACCTAGGCATCTGCCACCAGCGGGGCACCACCTCAGCCGGGGTAATCTCTAAGCTCCCGGCTGCTCTCCTGAGATGTGTGGTAGTGTAGTGCATGTAGAGGTTGCTGAAATGTTTGTGTAAGTAAGGGTTAAGGATAGGACAAGGAATAGGAAGGGAAGATCGCGGGTTTCTTAGAGTACTACAGGTTACGGCTGAGGTGGTGCATTCGCTTGATGATCGGAGAAACCACGGTAAACTGCCGATCAGAGCAGCAGGCCGTTAAAATTCTTCACCATAGAGCGGCTGAACTCGACCTAGCCGTCTAGCTAGTGTGGAAAATCTTGCCACCGTCGAGACTCGAACCCTAGGACCTCGCAGTCAGAGACATCGCAGCGACAACAATTGATCCCTCGAGCCATCTAAGCCCGTTTACAGACCCGGTTCTGTGTGTGAGTAAATATTCTAATATTGCTAAGCGTTGGGATTAAATCGTATATAAAATCAGTCTCCTTAATTGTATCATGAAATATTATTTTTTTCTATATTCCTTAATTTAATTATACGTAGATTTTGAGTTTTTGTTCGTAACTGACCACCCATGCTACGGAGTATAAGTTCTCAGAAGAGCTGAATCTCCAAAAGGTTTCATTTTATAGAATTGGGATAAAGACACATAACTTGTTTCACTTGTTGGGAGGTTTGTTTCTTATAGGAGTTCCAACGGTAATCGTTTATGTTCTACACGGAAATCGAAAGTTAGGTTTCCATACTTTGTATGTAAATAAATGTGTTCGTGAGTCAACTTTCATCCGGATGAGTCTGAAGAGGGGACAGCAACGTTACCCAGCGTATAGTCTTTTTCATATTGGGGCTATTACACTCCATCTGTTCACCAATCCAACTTAACTATTGTTAATTCAAGACTTTAATTCGTATAAGCGGGTATTTTAACCACACGAATACTCTCCAATATTTGTATCATAGAATCGCAAATCGTGATGGATTTTTCATACCACCTAAATAGCTATTACAAAGCTATTACAAAGAAGAATTCGAAATGTTTGTGGGTCTTTTCCGCGCTTTTCATTTGATTCATTTCACGCATGTCCTGAGGATAGAAAAAGATCGCAGTGTTTGAGCAGTGTTGAGCTGTGTTTGAGGCGAATTTGTAACGTAAATTATTTAGTTGACATTGCAAATGAAGTCATACTGGAAAGGAGATTTTGTACCCTGCACGTACGGGCATCGAAAAACTCATCAAATTGGTGTTGGTACAAGAGAGCGAGTGTTAGAGAAGAGGAATATTATAAAAAAGCTGGAAATGATATTTTCCGAAACATCTTTATCAAGTGGATGCAGACTAGAACGAAGGCCTAAACCTAGTCAGTAAACGGTCACGCTGGAGGAGACTTGCCCTAAATACCATCCATAGAGGAGAAGAGGAGACTTGTCTCGCATAGCACTGGAGGCACCAAGTTGAAATCACCGCCGCTTTGGCAGTGTAATGGTTGTTGAAATCACCGCCGCTTTGGCAGTGTAATGGTTGTTGAAATCACCGCGGCTTTGGCAGTGTAATGGTTGTTGAAATCACCGCGGCTTTGACAGTGTAATGGTTATCATTTGGATCTGTTATTTCCTAATCGCGGGTTCAGTCCCGATCGAAACCATGGATTTTTAAGGGAGAATAGTTCTTTTGTACGTCTTCCCTCGGAGAGGAATTAAAAATGGCCACCCCGTGTAGTAGATTTTCTGCATATTCCTCAATCCTAAAAGAAGTATCTGAGCGAAGTTCAAACCGCCTATTTTGTAGCACGAATAGCATTTTCCTTCTCTGAATGCTGGCGAAAGGTGCGTAGCGAAGCCACAGTCCGGCGGAAGATTGGCCTTATGGCTTGAGCGTCGCCCCGTATCATTAGTCTGAATTAAGTAAAATATTTTACTGTAGGAAAGGGCTTCGTCGTTCCTTTCTCACATTTTCGTCCTTTCAATCTTGAGGTTGACCGCTGAAGCTGAACCTCGAGATTGGTGTATCGACTAGTGGCGAGGTTTGGATTACAGACCTGCAGACTAGTCATAATAGGCAATTTGAAGATAATTTGTGAGGGTGACTAACAATGGGGAGCCCGAGAAGAGCATACGGATCCTTCATCTCCAGTCTTCCAGAAATGGTCTCAGGGAATATCGTCCTACGGAAATATCTATGAAATTTAAACCAAATGTCATACTTTCTTCGACTTTTTTATTTCGTCTAACATCTTATAATATTGCGTGAATTAAGTGTTTTATAGATATTGGAAATAGAATATGCCGAATGCGTGATTCGTAAAGTCTTTGAATTTTCTCGCTGGGCGAGAAGACAGGTTAAATTTACGGTTATTTAAGGCGTTGTGGTTCCAGTCTAGAAAACTATTCTCCCAACTCCAAACTTTGGAACGTTCAAAAACGCATTTGAACTTCTGATCCATTTCTTACGATCGTTTTTATGGCAGTCGTACAACAAAAGCGAGATTTATTTTTGTATTCGTTGAATCTATTTCGTTCGAATCATATTTAACCATAAATGAAGTATGAGATCTGTTTACTTTTAATACATTATTTCTGGTAGCTGTTGGAAAGCTAACAAAGTGACATGAAAGAACCTTTGAACTTTGCATGCCAGTATGCAGAAAAATAATAAATGTCTCTTCCATTTTTGAGTTTGAAGTAATGAAGTCGCAAGAGGATAGGTCAAGTAAATGTTTAATCCATTAGCAGCAAAAGAAAAGAAAGGACAAAAGTGTTGAACGTTATTAAATTTACGTTTCCTTTGAATTCCTTTTCTAAATGCATTTCTTAGAATGTTACTTGACCGCAAATTGAAAAAAGGCATTTCTTTACAGTTAATATTTCACGAACAGAAAACAGATACGGTCCAAAATATTTGATGTATTAATCCCATTGATTTTACAAAATACGTTTTCAGCAAGTTTATTATTGATATATTCGTAAGATGTTGAAAATTTACATGCATTAAAACGGTCAAGCTCATGTTAGTCCAATTATTGTTCTCGAACCCGAAAAGTAAGTTACATAAAAAATTAACTTTTGAAAAGAATTTTTGAAAAGACCAATAGTTTACGTAGTTTAATAAGCACCATTAACTTCACATTTATGACGCATAAAATAATTTTTTCTAAAGTAGAACTCTCTTTTGTGGTTGAAACTGACCTCAATATTGTCACTTGTGTATGCAGCTTCTGTGGCAGGTGGAATTTCCATATCCACTAACAGGGGATCATCGTTGCTGAAAATATCGAATTCTACATCAGCGCTAGACAAATCTAAGCTTTCGTCATTCAGGAGCTTGAGTAGTTCTTCTTCGGTGTCATTTTCTTCCATATCTTGCTGTAAGCATTCTGATGTCTGCTGCACATTTTCAAAAAACGCACAGATCTCTGAGAAATCTATCATTTCACTCATTTTCTCTTACTGAAGCGCAGTCCGCTTTGTCCAAAAAATGTCAACGGTCCGTATACACCTCACAGCAGCAATGAAATATTACGAACACTCCGAGAACTCTTCATCGAAGTCTTTTTAGTCGCTTGGCGAGCTCGCGGTCGTACCTCGAAGCGTACAGAAAACGAACTGACGTTACGATCGTGTACAACTTGACGGGATGGCTGGCGAGTGACCGGTGCCGTGTGGTGTTCCGAAGGCGACTAAGCGATGGTGGTGGACGGGCGCGACGCCGCAGCGCGGGGCGGCTCCTGGCTGAATGGGCAGAGTGCGAGCCGAAGTTGCCCTCGTCGCGGCGCTGCAGTCAATGAGACCCGCTCCCCAAGGCAGCGGCGACCCACGCCCAAGATCTGGATGCTCGCTAAGATCCGGCCCCTGAGAAACGCTTTTTCATTGGTTGATATACATTCGCAAACATTTCATTTTATTTTATTGATTTTTGTAATTGTGAGTGAAGAAATAAGTTATAACGAAGTAATACTTTTTTAATTGAAAATGGAATCTGAAACTCTGATTAAATAATTGAGAACACTGAGTATAAAGCAAGTAGTTCAATAGAAACTTGCACTTCATTTCTACATTTTATAAAATGGTTTATGTTTCTTATCATTCGACTAAGTCAAATATTTATTTGGTTTATTCATTTGGAATGAAAATTAAAATGTATGTAAAATGATCGATGAACTCATGGTAATTTTATCACTAGAGAAAATGTTATGCAATTCACAAAGAAATTACATCCTATAATTTCTTGAGTCATATCGTGATAACTCTCTTCACGAAAGAGAAGCCCGGGAGATTTGAATTTGCAGTTTTTGTAGATTGCAGATTTCGACATTGTAGAAGTTCAAATCGGACTTAGACCACAATTACGAGCGCACTTTACACTATTTCCGAAACAAATTTAAAGATTTCGCTGGCCCCCGAGATCTGGAATATTGCCCTCAGATTAGGATACTGCCATGCCTCTTACTTACCAGACACTTCCGTAAATATCCCTTGTATTTACAAACAATAAAGAAATATTTTAACTCGAAAAGTTTTTCGATTTTGTGAAACGTCATAACAGATCATTTGAAACATTTGTGTCCATAAAAGCATTAAATTATAAAATACACCTGTAATGTAAATGTTAATACAATTAATATACATTATTACACATGTTTACTTTTTGAAAATTTAACAGACAATAACACTTACGTTAAATAATTCAGTACATTGTAACAATATCTTCACAAAAAGATCTCAGAAAAATGCAGTTTTTGAAACATTTTTTAGATATTTCTGGATACTTGTCACAATTTAAGACCAAAAGAGGAAAAAAGAGGAAGCCCTGGAATATTATTTGAAGATCTAATATTGAGAAACACATTTGTTAAGCAAACAATGAATAGGTTCAATAAGTAAGATGAAACACAGAACATAAACATGTGAGCTTTTGCAGCTTACACAATTTCATAGATTTTTATACGGAAAAGGTAGTTCAGGGCATCAACTGATGTCACTGCACTGGGGGATCCTGGGGTTCAAGCCCCGATGGAGGCAGGATTTTCGACACTAGCTTGTCAGCTATGTCGAATTCAACCACTATCTGGGGGAGAATAATAGCGGCCGGCTGCTCTGATCCGTAGTTTTCCGTGGTTTCTCGAAAACATCAGGCGAATGCCAATGCAGTACCCTAACAAACGGGCGACAGACCGCGCGCGATCTTTCCTTTCTTTTTCTTTGTCCTTTCCTCGCCCCTTACTCACACACACTTTCACTCACACGCACTACATTACCATAATTGTCTGGAGACAAGCTGGGAGCTTCGAGCTTGTCCCATCTTGGGCGGTACCACGCTGGTAGGAGATACCAGGTTGAGGAAAATGTCCGCAGCCGACTTAGGTCGGCGCCGGATTTCACCATTCAGCGGGGCGTTCACCGCCACATCCAACAATAAAATATGCACGACTCTTAGGGGAATAATTGATTGATTTGATTGATTTTTTCGTGTTTCCGGGCGCGTCAACTGGTTTGATCTTTAGTCCCGTTAGTGTAGTGCATGCTTTTTTTCTCGGGAGATGGCGGTGAACTTACCCGCTGGATCCGGCGCCGACCTCCCGTCGGCTAGTGGGGTTTCCCCCTAACCAGGACTCTCCCACCAGCGGGACAAGCTCTAAGCTCCCAGCTTAGGTCGGGAGACCGATCTCCCGGAATATGGTGTAGTGTAGTGCATGTTAGTGTAAGTGTGTGTGTAAAGGAAGAGGATAGGACAAGGAAGAGGAAGGATAGATCGCGCGCGGTACGTGGCCCGTTTGGTAGGGTACTGCTCCGGCATTCGCCTGGTGTTGATCGGAGAAACCACAGAAAACTACCGATCAGAGCAGCCGGCCGCTAGAATTCTTCTTCAGACAGCGACTGAATTCGACCTAGCTGAAAAGCCAGTGTCGAAAATCCTGCCGCCGTCAGGACTCGAACCTAGGACCTACCGCCAGAGACGCTGCAGTGACATCAGTTGATGCACTGAGCTACCGCTCCCGGTCTTAGGGGACTAATATCCTTAGCAGTGAACACGCGCCCGGAATCACTTACCGATCAGAGATTTTAAGGATTATTGGTCATATCTACATGCACACATTGCTCTATTTCAGAAAAAAATAAAGAAAACATCGAAATTATTTTTAAAGACGGTTTGGAAATGTCCTAGGGGTTTCTTATAAAGTTCCCCCAACACTAAGAGATCCGTTTTAAAGTTACAGGGTCTCTAATTCGGCCAAGCTGATGGAGGAATATCCGTTTTTAAGAAATCTTGTGTGCAGTAGTGTTAAAAATGTCTTCTACACACGTTCCGCCAGATAGACGGACGGACGGACGGAGAAACGAACGAACGAACGAACGAACGGACGGACGGAAGAACAAACGAACGAACGAACGAACGAACGAACCAACCAACCAACCAACCAACGGACGAACGAACGAACCAACGAGCGAACGAACGAACCAACGAATGAACGGACGGGTGGACGGGCGGACAAGCACACATATGAATGGAGTGGCGGACGTAAGGGCAAACACTCATTTTAGAGACATATTTTAGAATCAGAAAACTCTAAAAAGTGTAATTCTGTCAACATTTTTAAATTCATTTTTACATTTTTTACAATTTTCCCATACATTCCTTATATTCTAGTACATAAGAAAATAATTTTATGAACATTTTTCTTGTGAATGAAGAATGCAAAAGTAATTTTGTTTTTTCTAAAAAAGAAAGTATATGCTTTTAAGTTTGACGAGCGGTAACACTGTATATAATTAATTCCGTTCTTTAAGAATTTGATATGGTTGACTTCTAAGTAATGAAGCATTGAAATAAAACTATAGATTCTATATAACTTTTCCACAATTCCGAATAAAGAATACAATACTTTCTATAATCCAAAGATAGCTACCGATTTCTTTTATATTATCTGACATTGATTCAACGTAAATTGAGGTCTATTTGGCTTAATGAAGGTAGGGATCAATTTTTAGAAGAAAAATCATATTTAGTATCGAATATCGTTGTTTGAAAGAGATTTCATAGAAGCAGGTTTGTTCTGATCTCGAGCTGATAACTGGAAAACTTCAAAACCAATGAGTGACTACCCGTAAACGAGCAAACGTTCTACGCTAGGAGTACAACTTTCTATTGGCACAAAAAGGTAGATTTAACTTGACAATCTGTAAATCCATTGTAAAAATATATTTATCAGTATTCTTTTAAAAATGATTTTAAAATTTTTTAATCAAATCTCTTGATAAATAATATAAACTGTCCCTAAGTCACACATTTATCTGTTATTAATACATCTCTTACTCATTTTAACACACTTATTTTTTTTGTCAATTTTCCCTGTGTTTCCAGTGTCACATTTTGAACACATTTTCTAACATCAGTTTTCTCAGAATATCCATGTTTTCAACTTTTCACGAAAAATGTTACCAAAAATATTGGACTCGTAATAGGAACTCTTCAGACCAAAAGTACTTGGTATAAGGCGCGCTATCAGAGTTGCGGTGGGGCAGAGAAGAATGCCTGGGATAAACCTCTTGCAATTGTCCCTGAAGCCCAGAAGGTTTGGGAAGATATTTCTTCACTAATACATGGACTGGGAATTAAGAAGAGGCAATACGATCAGCACCACGCTTTTGCCTCTCTAGGGCAGAGAGATTCTGCTCCTGAAAACAGAAAAGCCTCAATAACCTTGGGGTGTTATGCATCGAGGATTTATTCTGATAGGAAACAGCCTCATCCACATAATCAGTTGTGGCACATTGGAAACCAATATATTGGATTCCCAAACGATAACGTATCCAGGAAAGAACACGGGTTCGAAAATATTCTCCTGGGCGATCTAACAGGGCCATTAAACATGGGAGTGGACCGACGTGGTATTTTATTATTTTTATTTAAAGTCGTTATTTTATTTTAGTTGCTTTCATTTCTACAGTGGTGTGAAAAAAGAAAAAAAAGGGTAAAGAGTAATATCAATTGTCGGCCAAGAAAAGCCAAGAAACTGCATTAAAACCTGGGAAGCTATAAATGACAGAATTATGACAGATGAAGTAGGCAGTGGGCATAATTAGAGCCTATGCTCTTATTGAAGACGCTGACAGGAAGCCCAAAAAAATTTCTTATGAGAATTTGACAGGTATTTTCGAAAATGTAAGTTCACGGAAGGAGAGAATCATAATGGAAGAAACGGATTTTAATGGAAGAAACGGTGTGGCAATTAAGAGCAAAACAGTGGGATGATATGGTGATGCTGCTTTACATGACAACGAAGAATAGCTCATTAGTATGTGTGATACGCTATTATTCAAAATCCTGAGTGGCTTCTTCCCTACAAGTGGATTCCGAAATACACATAGGCAATTACTTCAGTAAAAAATAATACTATACTACAGGCCAGTAGCACAAAAATGGTGCTGAAGAAAACAATACAAAAAGATTTTCCAAAAAGTAGCACACACACTCCTCAATAACAAATAAAATACTCTCTTATAACACGTAATACATTATGCAATCTCCTATAAAATATATTACATCAAAGTGTTAAAGAGTACAGCAACGTAGTGCAGTATATTCTGATACAGTTCTTTACATATCAAGAATATCAAAAAACTAGTTTCATAACGCGCGTGAATAGCAAATATTTCATGGTCGGGCTCTTCTTTGGAAGCTTGCTGTCGTATGATGTCAGCTGTCTCCTAACTAGTGACACACTGAATTTAAGAAGAGTCAATAGGAGTAGTATGAGAATAGGCAGGGTAACACAATTAAATATTTGCATTTTCAGAAAACTTGAAACTATTCATTGTTGTTTGTTTTTTTCGAGAGAGCGGATATCTAACAAAACCATTGACACCTCTCACATGCCCTTAGACTGCTTAGTTTTCTCTCAATTTCATATAGATTATGCAAAATTGAAATTACAGCATAAAATTTAATAATGAAAAATGTACAGAAGCCTAGTGGTTCGAACCACATTTTGCTGGGGTAAAGATGGTACTCCGACCGAAGGGACAAACAAACGCTAGAGAACAGAACGTCTAGGATTTTTTAATTTTTTTAAACATTTGTTGCGTCAACTCACGACGCAACGCGTCTCCTAATCCCTTTTTGGGTGTTGAGCGCTATTGGAGTAATCCTCCGTTACTTTCTACATTAAATCTGGAGTAATCCTCCGTTACTGTAGATATTTCTGTCCGTCACGTCTCGTCGCGGTCTGTTGTCAAGAGGACCGCCAGGTAGCATCTCCGCGTACGCGCCTCCTGCTACGCGCTCCTGCGTCACTACCCAGCGGCCAGAATTGGGAAGGAATAAGGATAAGGGTAGGGTTTAGGACACTTCACAGGGGTTGGATTAGCCTTTGGGAAGCAGTCAAACTCGTTTTGTTGGAACAAATTTCACATGAAATTCGACGGGAATCGAACCCGAATCTCCTTGGCGAGCGGCGAGCGAGCGAAAGGTGAGCGACTTTGCTCTGCGCCACGAGATGGATTACCCTGGATATAGGGAAATATGCATTAAATAGTTTGGAATAGGTAATGCAGTTCCCTTACAAATTGAGACTGTCAAACTAACTGCAATGCATCGAGGAAGGAAATCCAGAATATGAATATCAATCGATAAACTAGTGGTGCTAAAACAGCACGTACTTTCTCGACCGTATTTTCACGCAAAATTATGCAAAGAGTACTCAAATTTTCGAAAAATTGCAGGTGACCTTATTTTAAAATCTATCTTTAAGGAACAGATTTAATTAACGGGAAAATCTCTACATTTAATATTTTATTTGTAGAAAGACTCCGAAAAAGTTTGAACTTTTCGAAAAATCAGAATTTTCAATGAACATGAAACCTGAACCATTCTCCTTCACTATATCCTACAACAAAATTTAATCAAAAATTATGGAGCCTGATTTTATTTTGAAAATGTTCTAGAGCCTTCATTCAAAGTATCCCCTAACATTAAAATATCGGTTTCATATTCTAGGGGCTGTGACATGAGCCAGATCGATTGGGGAATATCAATTTTGGAGAAAATCGGTTTACCCGTTAGTGTTGTTCACAGACGGACATACAGACAGACTGACAGACAGACGTTTTGCCGTCATTCGATTTTTCGATATCAAGTACCCACAAAATATGAATTCTGGCTACACCACGTGATAGAGGATTGTTTTTCTAAATTTAGCGACTAGATTCATCCACTTTTTCGTTACCATGGCCCTGTAATAAGAATGTTTCTGTCGAAAATTCGCCGTTTTTTTCCGGGCAGAATTGCACAATATTTTCTCTACTCTGTAGCGAGAAAGTAAAAACTATTCATGAAGCAACGTTTGAAGAAATAGGGTCACAAAGAGAGGGGCAAAACTTAATCCTCTAAAGGTGAACTCGGAGCATTTCAAATAAGATTCTACTCAAAAGAAAACGTATAATAACTGGCTGAGAGCGAGGGATGATGAAGACAGAAAATTGTATGCCATGATGAATAGCGATGTCGAAAGAGACATTTACAAAATTTTGTTCAGCGTCCTCCAACCACTACAATATTTGAGATAGAAATTTTTTCAATTTTTTCACATTTCCTCAAAGTCCGCTCCGAATTATTTCTTTGAACATTTTTCCGCGGAGAGAACAGGGACGCTTAAAAGAATCGTACATCTCTCATTTTCGTAAATTGCCAAAAATTAACATAGCAAAAGTCCATTGAAGATAGAGATTTTTGTTTTAAATAAATTCTGTTCCAAAAATTATATCTTTAAAGAGAGAGATGTCATATTTAAAAAACTCTTTTTTGCGTAATTTCTGTTTGAAGTTAATGCAATTTATATTTTTTAGGATAAACGGTTCTATATGACTTATTTACATTTCTTCAGGGATAGAGGAAAGGACTTTTAAAAAATGGCCCATATCTCATTTTCAATCAGTTCATTGAAAAATTGCGCGTTGGAAATTATGGAAGAGACCATTGGCTTTTTAAGCGATAGAAAAAGTTAGTACAACCGAGCGACCACTATTTTATTGCGTTGAACAGTATGATTTCATCACATGAATATTCTTAATAATATTACATTTTTATTTTTTCCATCCATATAGTTCATATTTGTAAAAGGATCTTCAGAATAATAAGAAAGGTACGACAAATTATTGATGCTGGTTCTACTGATCAAGTCATGATTCATGCACGAAAAATAAAGTACTAAAAGATTGACGTTAGTCACCCCGAGAGCCTCAAAGTAATATGAGATCATGAGGCGTGATTGAGGTTTCGCTTTCTATCAGTGTATACTCGAAGAAGAAACTTTTTCAATCTCAATAACTAACAAGAATTGGTGATTCATTTTATGTATTCAAGTTTACTTTAATTCACTATTTTGATGTAACTGGATGTAGTGATTCAGTAGTTTAAGAGTTGTATAATGCTGCTCGTGATTCATGCAGAAACATTAATAACAGAGAAGTGAACCGCATGACTATCGAAGTAATATGAGAGAATGAAATGGCATTAGGAATATGTAGACATATTCCGAAAATATGTGGTAGAGGCATTCTCGTACATACTCTCATTCCTAAGAAGAGTCACTGATTCATTTAATTAATGGTGAAGAGAGCGTAAGAACGGTATGTGTTCAAATGGAATGTTTGTTTTTGTTGCTAAATAATTACTGGAAAAATTACAATTAAACCACGCTGATATAATTTTAAGATTAAGGAAAGTAATTCTGGTTTCATAATAATTTTATATTGATACATATTGATTTTAAAGATTTATTTCATTTTAAAAAATGTACAATTCTTCTTTAGAAATTGTCATTTATTTAACGCATTTGCTAGCAAAGTAACAAAGGTACATCATTTAAAAACGATTTTCATTCGTCTAATATAAATTTGTATTTAATTGAACATCTTCAAAATATATACGAGTATACTGCAATGAAAACTACAAAAGATCTGGATGAGTCTGTAAATCAGAGCCAAACTGTTTCTTATAGTCGTGTACCGAAAGGAAACAGAATATATTCAATGCATTCTGATAAAAAAAGTAGGCAGAACAAAAAATGATTTATTTTTTATCACACTTTGCACGTTCTTGGAAAGCACAATGTAGCAGCTTGCTTTAATAGAAATAATAATAATAATAATAATAATAATAATAATAATAATAATAATAATAATAATAATAATAATAATAATAATACATAAAAGAGATAAAACATGCAGCATCAGTTGCAACAAGTGTCAAGCATAATGATCAAATGTGCCGATGAGGCGTGATCGGGGCTTCGATTCGGACAGGAATGTGTTATATAAGGTTAGCTACAACAATTTCATTCGATCGTCGCAAATTTCGCAAATGTTGGTAGAGCGTTCTGATCTCCAGTCCGTAGATGTTTTGCTCTGATCGGCAATATCTGCGCTCTCTCTAATCATTTCCAGGTGAAGGCCGGAGCAACACCCTATACAACGGGTTAGGGATTTTTTATTTTTACTAATTTATTTGACGTATTTGCCTAGTTAAGAGAAAGTATTGTAATACTGCGGCCAAAACCAACGATTTATTGGTAGAAAAATCCGTATTTAGTGGCCTTGATATAGAAAAAGTGGATAAATCTTTAGACACATGACTGTCCGGGAGACGCCGCGTCCTGGGCGCAATTACTAACGTTTCGGCCAACATACTGCGACCGGCGAAATAAACGTAGCATTTTCTCCTAAATGGATCCAAAATTTCCTAAAAAATTGCTCAACATTTTTTGATAAAACTTTGTACTCGGATAGCGTAAGGACATTTAAAAAAAATAGAGCAGATCTCATTTTCCTAGAAATGACTGATTCTTCGAAAGTTGCAAAAGCTCAGTTGTTTTTTTGTGTTTGTTTTTTGCGTCTTCCTACAACTAAAGTATTGAGGATAGAGATTGTTTTCCTGTATAAAACTTGTTGAAAGTAATATCTTGAAATAACGTTATGTACAATTTTCCAAAATAGTATTAATATAGTTTTCGCGTAATTTTGGGTGAAATTTAGGAAATTAAAAAAAAACCTTTTTTAATTACAATTTTTTCCTTAAATTTCTACTCGTATATATCAAAAGACGACAAAAATTGGTGCTAGTACCATTGTCGGCTAACTCTATTTTTGGCAATTGCAAAACGTTTACATTGTAAAATTACAATTTTGAAGAAACATAAACATTGTTTTCATTGGAATCTTCTAAAACATCATCTTTGAAATAGTTCGTGCAGAATGTTTTAAGAAAAACTAGCATTTTCTGCTTAACACAATCTATAAACAAATTCTAAAATACCGCACCAAATTTTTTGTTTAAATTTTTTCCACAAAAATTTAATGAGAACATTTGGAATCTTTATTGGGAAAAAAATCGGTTTAAAACTACTTGTATTTCACGAAAATTATGCGAAAAATATTAATATTTTCGAGAAATTGTACATGAGCATTTTTCGATTTTCTATCTGTAAAGAACAGATTTAGTTGTTGTTTTTTTTAATTTGTTGCGTCTATTTTGACGCAACGCGTCTCCAAGCCCCTTGGGGGGCGTTGAGCGCTTTGCGCTTCTTGGAGTAATCCTCCCATTACAGCGCTTGTTTTTTGGAGTAATCCTCCGTTAATATTGTCAGTCGCGTCTCGTCGCAGTCGGTTGCCAAGAGGACCGCCAGGTAGCATCTCCGCGTACGCGCCTCCTACCGCGCGCTCCTGCGTCACTACCCAGCGGCCAATATTAGGAAGAAATAAGGATAGGGGTAGGGTTTAGGACACTTCACAGGAGTTGGACTAGCCCTTGTGAAGCAGCCGAACTCGTTTTGTTGGAACAAATTTCACATGAGATTCGACGGGAATCGAACCCGGACCTCAGTGGTGAAAGGCTTGCGACTTTGCAATGAGCCACGAGTTCACGAAGTAGTTAACGAAAGGGTTTCTCTCTTCAATATTGTCGCTGTAGGACGACGCCGAAAATTTGTAGTTTTGGAATTTTAAAAATCCAGGATTTCAACGAAAATGAGATCTGTTCCATTTTTAAGGGTTCTTTACGATTTCAGGTGACAAAATTTAATAAAAATAATTGGAGCTATTTTTTAAAATTTTGATAATGTAATTGTTGCATCTTCGAAAATACCCAAAAAATTCAAAATATTTCAGAATTGTCGATCGTCGTGTTTCCTTATATACACGATGAGTCACGTAACTTTTGCACCTCCTGCAGTTTTTGAACGGTTTAAGTTATTGCAAGTTATTATTTTCTCAGAAGTGCATGAGGGAATGTGGATAGTTGATATATGTATTCATTCCTATTTTATCATTTCTATTTCTATTTGTGTGGCGGACTGATATCCGTTCGAAATATCCGTTAAACATGTGGCAAAAAAATCAACATTACTCACCAAAATGCCTATCTAACATGTGAAAATACGTATATCATTAGATTTGTCTCTTTACGCTCGTCATGATAGACTAAAAATATGTATAGTTACGTTTGAAAAAAACAAAGTTACCTCAATATATCGTAAAATACAAGTGATCAAATATAAATGAATACATGCATGAATTAGCCCCATTCCTTCATGCACTTCGTGAAAACTGCGTTTGCAAATCGTTAAAAAACTACAGGAGGTGCGATAGTTACATGACTCACCTATATATTGAGGAAAATCAATCTTGGAGAAAATTGGTCGAACAGTTTAGGCAAGAACGTTGACCACGGACACACAGACGGATGGATGGCTAGAGTCGTTTTGCCGTTAATTCACTTTTCTGTGTCAAGGACCCCACAAAATATGGATTACGACTAGGCACTTTTATATATGTCTCATAAAATAGCCTTCCACATAAAGCCCTGGTAACTAAGGGATTCCCAAACAGATTTGGATCCTCTACGTTCCCTAGATTTCTCCAGGTGTTTACGAGGTTCCTTTTCTGCACTTATTGGCATTAATAGTAAATATCTTCGTAATTTACAAATTGGGTGAAGAGCTTAATATAATTCCTGAGAGCAATTAACAAGATATTCAGTAGATCGCCTCGAGACGTCATTCCCAACGTCGCGAGGACACTGACTGTGGATCTTGGCATAGCTCCTGAGGTGCCAAACGTCACTGGTAGGGTTCAGGCGTTGGCCGTGAAGTTGGGCTGCCAAGGATATGACTGGTTCGTATCTTATCACATTTTGCTTCCCAGTTTTCAGAAAGTAGACCCATCCTCGTGGCGGACAGTCACGTCGACCTCGTGGACACCTTTCCGGTTTTTTATTACCATCTTAGTTTTGAGTCTAACCCCTTTATCAGCGGAGCGGACACCCAGACTTTCGGGGCATTTTCCCCTCTATGAAATTCCTGATCTCGTCATGATGCTTTATCATTGTTGGCTTAGTAAAAGTGCATTGCCGCAGTATGTGGTTCAAGGTTTATATCAATGTATTACACTCCCTGCAATATATATCCTCTCTGGGTCTACTAAAGGTAGATTAATAGACTGCGGTATTCGATGTCATTTGGAGTGCTGTGATATAAGCATTGGGTTTCAGAAGACTATAGTCTCAAAAAAGGATACCCAGTCGGTTTATATGCCTTTGGAATCCCATTTTCCCCAGGAGGTTTCCTCGTCGTCGATGAATTTCTTCTTTTAAAATCTTATATCTCGTTCAGTATAGAGCCAGTTGAGTATCAAAGCTTTGGCGGACTTAAGTGTCTGTTGGCAGAAAGCCGAATAGGAACTTAACCATCTTCAAATAGGATCTGCAGATTTTTCTCGCTAACCTTTCGCCACTGATGTCCGGGTTCGATTCCCGTCGAATCTCATGTGAAATTTTTTCCAACGAAACGAGTTTATCTGCTTCACAAGAGCTAGTCCAACCCCTGTCTTAAACCCAACCCCTATCCTTATTCCTTCCCATTTCTGGCCGATGGGTAGTGATGCTGGAGCGCGTAGTAGGAGGCGTCTACGTGGAGATGCTACCTGGCGGTTCTCTTTACAACTGACTGCGTCGAGATGTGACATACTTTGGCAATACTAATGGATAATTACTCCCCAAGCTCTGATTAACGAAGGATTACCCCCCAGCGCAAAGCGTTCAACGTCCCCAAAGGGGCTTCGAGACGCGTTGCGTCAAAGTAGACGCAACAAAAAAACTACAAATGCGCCTTCTGAAGCTTTTTCTTTGCGTCTAAATTCGCAATCAATGCGAATGGGAAGATGGGAAGCCGTTCCAAATAGAGTAGTTCACTCGCAGGTGTGTTAACGTATGATCTTTACTGACCAGAATAATTATTTCCCCAAATCGTTCCACATGGGGTCAATAAATCAGGATCATTCAAATTTTGTAATTTGAAGTGATGAACACTTAGCTACGAACAAAGTCATTCCGAGGGCTCCAAGATATTCCACAACGATATCAACCAGTTCATGAGCCCCTGGCGCAACTTTTTCTAACAGCGCCGAATCGTCACCAAATGCTAAAACAGACATTTTACTTTTCAATGACGAGTACCGTGAACTGTTTCCCAATTTTTCAGGCAGGCACTCCATATTGAGATTAAAAAGTAGGGGCAAGGGGTCCTCCTGTTTGACACCTCTACGAATTGGCACCTCAATATTTTCGAAGGGTGCTGATTGACAGTGGAAACAGCAGCGTAAGAGTCCATTGCCAAATTGGAAAAGGCACAATATCTAGCACAACACCGAAATCACCCCGTGCTTTTTCCATGTCACAGACTGTTTTGTGGAGAATTGGAATATTAGTAAAACAGCCATGTTCAGGGATAAACCTTTTTTGACATGGATTTCACTACGGATTGAATGAGTTTGTTCATAATATCCCCAAAGATACTGAACAGCCAAGAACCAATCGTGATGGTATGAAAGTTAATTACAAGCCTATTGTCCTTACCCTCTTTTGGGTTAAGGATGGTGCGATTAGATTTCCACGCAGAGGGCACAAAGACACTGTATAGAATTTCGGTGTACAGTAAATATAATGATTCAATTTTTACTCCTAAATATATGTGGCTAACTTTGATCTTATCTGATCCTGGAGCAGTGACATTTTTCATTCCAGCCAGGCGACTTTTAATTTCAGCGTCTTTCACCGCAAATAGAATGGTGTCGGAGTTTCCATTTCAATTGTCGCCAATTTATCACACTTTTAATTCGGAAAGTCCAATCGGGGACGTTTTACCCCAGTTGGTTTTTACAGGTCATTAACCTCATCCCTGTAAAGGGGCTGCTGGTACAGTCAACTGTACACTGTACACTAGTACAGTCAATGTTCGTTCTAATGAAGTTTGCCAATGGTGCTGGATCATGCTTGAAAAGGTCATGCTCCGTGGCGTGAGCGTGTTCGCCACCATATCTACAGGGCCGTTTAGGTCTGATGGCGTTGGGTCCTGAGGAGCTGCTCAAAATCGCCTCTAACTTGGCATAGCAGCAGTACGCTCTGAGGAAGGCCATAATATGTTGGCCGAAACGTTAGCCACAAGAACGTCGACGCGGCTTGTCCCGGACAACCAAGAAACATACTCCGGCCGCGGAAGCCTACGTAATCATTGGCATACTAGTAGGTCTTATCCAATTGTTCTGGAATTGAATAATTCTTTGAGCTCATTGTCCTCCTGATCGAGCTCTTCTTCTACATTAGTTTGAAATATAATGCAGGTTCCTATCAAAGTAAAAATGTTTTCCTTCCAAAGTTGCATAGTTTCTGCTGTAGCCCTGTTAAGACTAGTTTCAGTAATTACGTCTCCGGGCGTCATAGCAGCTAGAGACTCAATAAAAGTTTGATCCCGTCCTAGCAGATTGGCGGAAAGGGCTGTGTCCAAAACAAGAGTAAAGAGGACGCGCACGACCCAAAGCTCTTAATTCATATCTGAAACTATAGCGGCCTCCTCGCTGCGGAATCGTACAGCATCCGCTTTCGAGGAGGCAATGTCAGCTAGTACACGTTCCTCAGGGTCACTACCTGTAGGCCGAGTCTTTGCAAGAGATCAGTACCAGGCTGTTTGCTTATCTCTACCTGCAAAGACGTTTCTGTCCCCATTGAATAGTTACCAGAACAGGGGACCACTCACTTTCTTCCTGTCTTAAGGTTAGTCCTTCCATACAAGGGGAAAAATCACTCTTGAAATTTGGCCCACTGCAGTCTTAGGAAGACTAATAACCCTGGGAGGCGGGGTGACAGCAGGAGTGCTAGACCAAGGTCTAGGTGAATCATCGGAATTCGCGTTATAGGATGTAATTTAGAACATATAGGAACTATATTTATCCACTTTTTCATTTCCAAGGCCCGGCAATAAGAGTTTTTGTGTTGAAAATTCATCGTTTTCAAGATCACGATTACAATATTTTCCCTGCAAACGATGTAAGGCGAGATAGTAAATATGTTTTCCCAAAACAGTTCCATTTTTTAAAATTTTTCCTCGGATAGAGTAAAGGACGCTTAAAAATGGCGCATGACTAATTTCCGTTAACTCTCTAAATTTCAGAAAATTGCCAAACTTTTAAGTAATGCAAAAAAGGATGTGCTGCTGTAGCATCATTATTTGCAAACTAGTCATACACTTTCGATATTGAAGGTTAAAAGTTTTGTTTCAATGTTAATTTTTTCAGAATATTAGATATTTGGATGATTTTTTGTACACTTTCTCAAAATATAAATAGTTTTGCGTAGTAATGTAACAGTAATTTTGGATTAAAATGTAAAATTTTCCCGAATTAAACAACAATATTTTCTCAAAAAATGGTTAACCTTCTTCTTTTTAGCCGTTTGGTTGACCCTCAGGTGTATCTTACGGCGCCAAACTTCTCGGCGGTTAACCTTCTCTTGTTTAAAAAATTGTAAGGATGATCCAGGATACACTATTATTCGGTGGAAGTGCCATTACAGGGCCATTTGGTACTTTGAATTTTCACAAATTAAACAAGCATATTTTTATTATGCCGCACGGTGGTGCATTTTCCCGAAATCCTGGCCAAAACCTCAAAAATGAAATCGCGTTTACTGAACTTTTGCAAATACTACGACACACTGTATACTTGGGGGCATCTGTTTCTGCCCACTTCGTGCCGCTGGGTCAATTCCCCTGGCACCAGTATTCACTCGAACTTACCCTTCGCGGCGTTCGGTAGACCTGCAGTGCGAGAGTAACACAGAGAGACCGTCTTTATTTGTAAGTGGTGGCCATACCAAGTTGTGCAGAGAAAACTGGCAGTATGGATTCTATTCCTGAAGGTTTGTAGAGTATTTTCATGTTAGTTTTATAATGCATTAATGCATCATACCGATGTGGGATGAAATATTAAAATGCATGAAATTAATACAATAATTTTAATTACTCATAAGTTCACGTAGGCTGAAAGTTACCAATTTCGCAGAATTCCGCGATGTTTCTAATTTCATCTACTAGCTGAATCTATCCTCTTTCGAATCCAGTTATAAAATCATGCCCCAACTTGCCCCATTAGTAAATACAAAGAATTAACTTTTCGTCAAGCACGCGTGATCGCCGAATATGACTCGTCGAGATCCGTCCTGAGAACGGGAACTGCTTTTACAATGCTGCTTCTAGCGGAAAATTTTGATCCCTTTTACTGAAATAACAAATTTACTCAATATTATAAACAAAAACATTAATATTTTTAATTTTTGTAACTATTCACTAATATTACATGAACATAATATTTATATACATTACATCTTCTGGACTGAATTACGCACATTTTATTTCATTAAAATTGTACATAAAGTAATATTTGCATAATATGTATCATCAAAACTCGTCTTAAGGAAGGGTGTGTGGTCGATGAAAGGTCAAATACGTACGTGATATCAAAGAAACTCATCATACCACTTTTAAAATATAAATCAAAAATACAATTAATCGTAAAGTAATATTTGTTTACTTAACTCCTAAGTTACATACCAACAATTATTCATATTAGATTGTTATTGTAATAAAATTAGTATTATATTATTTTTATGAAATAATACTGCAACTACAATTTGAATATGGTCAAGGAACTTATTCAAATGCAATTCAAAGAAAACTGGTCTGGATGTAGAGCTTTCCAAACAACTTCTTTTTAGTACGCACTGGATACTACCAAGAAATATGTTTCCAAATGTTCATGGTAATACATATACAGAATCTATTCACAAAGATATAAGACGGTATGGAGAAGGATTCTCGCGAACATGTTCAAGACTGCACCGAATCCAGGAGATGTTTAATCGCCTGTTGAGATCTTCTGTTCCTTTTATTTCCAGCTTAAGGGATGTTCCCAAAAGAAAGTTAAAATTCTTGAACAAATATGCTCTGTCTCATTTGCATGAGCCAAATATCACCATAGGGAGAAATGTACCCTAGTGAAAACTGTGATCTTCCTTTCCGGTTCTTCGGACACTGTATATGAATTTTCTCTGGCAGAGGGCATGAGATGGCATTAAAATCATGCTTCTTTATGCCAAATGTTATCAATTAATATGTAATTAATCCCTACGGTTTTCTAAAATCAATTTTGTGAATTGATAAAATTTAACCAAGTTTATATAGAAAAATATATATTTACATTTTACAGATTTAAGCAGTGCATTATTCTGGTATAGTGTTACCAGCTCCCTTACATTATAAAGATAATCCAAAATAAATTTGGTCGTCGTAGAAAACATACTATAGCTCTCAGAGGTTTTGGCCAGGAAATCGCCAAAATGCACCACTG